>CM035442.1:85917058-86207058 GCA_020310875.1 Ceratopteris richardii | reverse complement strand
CCCTCAAGAGTGATCATCATTGGTCAATGGCTTCGTGACATTAGCCTAAACCCAGATTTTATATGTATTCAAGAGATTAAAATTGACGGAGAAGACCTCCAGAAACGGCTTAGACATGTCTCCTCGACCCATGTTTGGATTTCAACTGCGCATCAGCGGGGTTCCGGTGGAATGGTAATCCGTATTAATCAATTCTGGTTTGAAAAGCTTGAGAATTCGATTGAAGATGAATGCCATCGATGGATTGCTGTTTCTTTCGGTGCTCCCTTTTGTTTTACTTTAGTTTCTTTGTACGCCCCTAATGGGGAGTTAGAGAGACTTAACACTTGGGCCTCCTTGGACTCGCTCCCCCACAACGTGCTTATTTGTGGTGACTTCAACATGGTGGAGGACCCTATGGACAGATGGATGGGCAAGGGTAGGGTCATCGATAGTCGGGAGAAAGAAACGTGGGATAAAACCAAACTACACTTGGATTTGGTCGAATTCAAAGACTCGAATGGCTTTTCTTGGTCAAATCTCCAAGCGGGCGAGGACGAGAGGAAAGCTAGACTTGATAGATGCTACATTTCTCAGAGTTTTACTCATCAATGGGGCCACCCTTCCCTCTCGCAACGCACCGACCTCACCATCTCTGATCACTACCCGATCGTCATCACTTTCCAACCCCCCCACCAAGATCCGTAAGGCTCCTTGGTTCCATGCCAGTGTGCCCTCCTTCTCTCTCCCCTCCGTCCATCAAGAAATTTCTGATGTGTGGAAGGAGGCATTCGCCTCTGGCTTGTCCCCAGCCAAGTGTTGGAGAAGTGCGGTCGATAAGTCACGACAGATCATGATTAGATCCAAGAAGATGCTCGAGATTGTGCGGCGGGCTCGTAGAGAAGCTCTATATCATAGACTCTGGCGGCTCGAGGAGGAAGTGAACAAAGGAAAATCTCAAGCCCAGAAAGGACTTCGAAAAATCAGAGTGCTGCTGAGATACGAGGAAGAGATACAAAGGAAAAATTTGCAAATTTTCTTTAAGGAGTGGTGGGCTGGCAAAGCCGACAAACCCACCAAAGAGATGTGCCGTATCCTCAAAAGGAAACACAACAGAGAATCGATCCCCTTATTGCTAGACGCAAATGGCAATGTATGCAATACGGAAGAAGATAATTTTGGGATCATTGAAGGGCACTTCACGAGACTCCTGGGGACCTCGAACCCCCTCTCCCACCATAGAAGGGACTGTATGGCAGCCATATCTAGGGTTTCCACCCACAGGATACCACTCAACCTTCACTCCCTGCTTCATGCCTCTATCTCTGAAGCCGAAATCATTGAGGTCATTGATGCTCTCCCTTCAGGTAAAAGCCCGGGACCCGACAGGCTCACTAATGAGTTCTTTAAATCCTTCAAGCTGGTGGTTGCCACCCCTCTTTGTTTGGTTTGGCAAGAGGCACTCAAGTTTGGCGCGCTTCCTTCTTGTCTCAACAATGGCATTATCAAGTTAATACACAAAAAAGAGGAAAAGAACAGAATAGAGAACTGGCGTCCTATCACAATGCTCCAAACAGGATACAAGATCATTGCCAAAGTCATTGCCAATAGAATCTCTTGCCACTTGAGAGCGTGGTTAAGCGAGGACCAAAAAGGTTTCATCAAGGGCAGGTCAATTTTGGAAACCATTATAGATATCTGGGAAGGTCTTGAATTTGCAAATGAGTCTAAACAAGATGTGGTCTTCCTCAAGATCGACTTTGATAAAGCCTATGACAGGCTAGAATGGGACTATATTCTACAGTCACTCCAAGATCTTGGATGTAGTCAGAAATTCACCAAGATGATCGCGACCCTTCTCGGAAACGAATCGACCCAAATTAACATTAATGGAAAACTTTCAAAGGTGATCAAACTTAGAAGATCTATCAGACAAGGGTGCCCTTTGGCTCCCCTTCTCTTTGCCATTGCCACGGAAGGGCTTAGCAGGTTGGTGGAGCATTAGGTGGAAGCTGGTAACATTAAAGGCCTTCGTTTCTGCATGACCACAGTCAGATCACCATGAGACTTTTTGCCGATGATATGAACGTGTTTGTTCACAATGATAGTACCAGCCTGGAGACGTTCTGGAAGTGTCTTGCTACTTTTTGTGAAGCCTCTGGATCCATAATCAACCACTCTAAGACCGCCTTTAGAGCTATTGGTGGGCCACAACCTGACCTTCTCATTGATCATGGCTGTCAAATCATTCTGCAGGGCCAAATTTTTTGGCTTCTTGGGATTCCCTTGGGGTTTAGCGTCTCTATGGAACAGCGGTGGAACTGGGTGCTAGCCAAACTCGAAAACAAGCTTAACTATTGGAGAGGTATGCAAATCAATCTTGTTGGTCGTGCTATGGTTATCAACACGTTCCTCTTATCATCTACCATTTATTTCCTTTCTTGTTGGAGACCGAAAGAGCAAGATCTGTCCAAACTAGATAGTATTTGTAGAAACTTCCTTTGGACGGGTGACCACAATAGGAGGGGGGTGCCTAAAATCAAATGGTCCATCTGCACCAGCCATAGAGATAGTGGGGGACTTGGTATCTTGGACATTGGGTGCATGGCTAACAAACTGTCGGCCAAATGGATGATTAAGGCTTGGTGTAACGGGGAGGCCTCGTGGGCCAAGTTGATCTTCAGAAACAAGAATGAATTGGCCCTCATGGGTTTCCCAAGTTGGAAGAATCTTGACATCTTGACCTTGGTGTTTTCCCCGATCCCCGTCTTCCCGAAAGGCTCTAATACCGTGTGCTCCCTATGGAAGAGTTGGAATAAAGTCAAAAGCTTCACAAGAATAAGTGAAGACTCAAAGTGGGCTGCCGGTATTAGACAAAACGACTCTATCTAGTTTCCGATCCATGGCATCCGGAGTGTGGAATCTTGGAACATTCAAAATGCCAAGAAGTTATGGAACAAAGGCTTCAAAAAATGGAAACATCTCTGGAAACAAGACACCAACCGCTGGATCAACTTCGAGGATATTGACCCTTGCATCAACATTTCGCATGAAGAATGGAACACTTTGCAAAGCAGATGTCTCGCCTGGGACCGACACAAAGTTCGCCTTCTCATGGGACACGACATGTCGAGCTCGCTTGGTCTCAAATGGCACAATGGGAATAGCCTATCAAAAATCCCGAACATCAAAGAAACGATCGACTATCAGGTTAACCTCAACAAGAAGTGGTGTCTGTCATGGACACAGCTTCGGTGGGACATGAAGTTCATGGCTATCTGGCACCCCCTCATAGAAATCAAAAACTCTGTCCTCTTATGGCAAATTCTTCATCATGGTATCTGGACCAACCTTAAGGTTAGCAAAATTTGTGGGATCCCTCCCTGGTGCAAACGCTGCTACCGGTCTATCGAAGATGTTTCACACATCTTCTTTACCTGCCCCAACTCCAACAGACTCTAGCAGATGGTTGGAAAGAGAATTAGACTTCAAAAATGTCTCAGTTGGCAGCAAGCCCTGCTGGGAGAAGTGATCGGCTGCTCCGCGACTCTCTGGAACGCCATCAGAGGGGAGGTCCTATGGAAAATCTGGCGGGAAAGATGTGCTTTCAACTTCGGTGACTCCCCCAAAGAGTGGTCAATTGAGAAATCGTTGTTCCTCCTTGGCAAAAGGATTGTCAACTGTAAGAAATCGCCCCCCTTCAGGCATCATCAAGTACTCCTTTTGATCAATAACAAGCTTAAACCCAGGTGGGCCCCACATGAGGGTGATGAGAGGGTGATTAACCTTCTTTATAATGTCATCTAAGCTCTGTAAAAGCTTCCCCTGCTTTGTGGGATTTGGGGGGTCCCGTGGGCACTAGTCCCCTTCTCTTGTACTTTTCTTTATTTAATTCAAGTCCGGGAGAGTAGGCTAATGCCGAACTTCCTTTATATTAAAAAAAAGTATATGTGTTATTGAAAGTATATTTTTTATTTTAGTTAAAACGCAAGAGGATAATCTTTTTTTATTTGTTTCAATGCAACGAAAGAATTATGGTCGATATCCTACAAAACATGAAATCGACTATGTTACACATTTTGGATATCGACGTTTGAGTGAGTATATGCGAGATCATCCGGATGCTTTTGTGAGTATTATTAAATTTAGTAGAATATTTTATTCTTATGGATGTTTTGTATGTTTTACTTATTTATGTTTTTTATATGTAATACAAGAGTATTATGGAGAGGCAGATATGGATGAGGTGGAGAGATAGACACAGGAGGGACGATCTCGATCGTTAGAGAGTACTCACACTGCTACCCATGATGCCACTACAGATACATCAAATCATGAAGATGATTGTGATGATGAGGATGATCATGATTAGGATTCTTGATTCTGACATTGGATATATATATATATATATATATATATATATATATATATATATATATATATATATATATATATATATATATATATATATATATATATATATATATATATATATATATATGTATGTATGTGTGTGTGTGTTCATTCCAATTATGTTTTGAATTGTGTCTATGGTATTAAGTAATGAAAAGTCTTGCTCTAATGATTTTTATTATTGTTTATATTTAGCATGTGTTTTATTACTTTAATTATATAATTCATCCATATTTATGTGTGCTTGTGTGTGTGCATATATATATATATATATATATATATATATATATATATATATATATATATATATATATATATATATATATATAAGAGTAGATGTAAATCAAGGAAGAGTAGAAGTAAATCAAGGTAGAGGCAATGGAAGCTAGTAAATGGAATTTCAAAGAAGCCTGCTGACATGGATGAAGATGATTGGGATGAGTTAGATGAAATGGCCAGGTCTACCATTCACTTGCACATGGCAAATAATGTCTACTTTACAGTATTAAACTATGAAAGTGCAGAGGAGCTTCGGAAGAAGTTATGCAATACATATGAAGTAGTTATGCAATACATATGAAAAAGAGACCACATCAAATAAAGTCTATCTAATAAGAGAATTATATGACCTTCATATGAAGGACACAGATAGTGTTGCTGCTCATCTAAATGAGTTTGATGCTATATTCTCTCAGTTACAAGCTCATAAAATGGATATGGATAATGAAATGAAAGCAGTATTGTTGTTATGCACCTTGCCATCATCATGGGATATGTTTTGCACAGCTATTAACAATAGTGCACTTGGTGGTGAACTCATCTATGATGACATATGTGGAGTAGTCTTGAGTGAGGAGATTTATAGAAAATCTATGGTTGGCACTATGAGTGGAGATGCATATAACGTTCGTGATTCTTACCAAGGAAAGAATCAACAACGTGGTAGGAGCAAGAACAAGGAAAAGAATGGTCAACAAAAAAAGAGTAGAAGTAAATCAAGGAAGAGGGATATCGAATGCCATTATTGTCATAAGAAAGGACACATGAAGAAAGACTGTTATGCATTAAAGAATGCTAAAGGCAAAGGACCGAATGTTGATGGGCATGTTAAACAGTTACTTGCACCATCTACTTCAATTGTGAAGATTGAAGAAAATAATGCTATTTTTGGTGATGTTGATGTGTTGACACTTGATAGTACTATGCTAATTGAGGCTCTTATGGTTGATTCTCTTTCCCACACGTGGCTGCTAGATTTTGGTGCTTCTTTCCATGTGACACCACACAGAGAATGGTTCTCTAATTTTGCAACAAAGTCTCTTGGTGCCATGAGACTTGGTGACTCTTACCAGTTTGATGTTGTGGGGATTGGAGATGTGGTTGTGTAGTTCACTGATGGTTCAAAATTTACTATGCATAATGTACGCCATGTACCTCAGTTATCAGATAGTTTGATGTCAGTTGGTCAACTTGATGACCTTGGTTACAAGGTGGTCTTCTATGCTTAGTCCTTTCACATATCAAAGGGCAATATGCTTATTGCAAAAGGAAGCAAAGTTGGCTCACTTTATCCTTTATTTGTATCACAGAAAGAACACTTGTTAGCTGTTATTGAATAGCCTATGGATTGTATTTGGCATGGTCATTTGGGCCATATATCTCGTAGTGGAATGGAAAATCTTTCTCGTTCTGGCTAGTTACTTGTGTGTTATCTTTCTTCGATTTTTCATTTTGTGAGCATTGTCAATATGGAAAGCAAACCAGAAATGTGCATAGAATGCACATTAACTCTTCAATTCAGCCTTTAGATCTCATCCATACAGATATGTGTGGTCCTATGCCCACTAGGTTCTTAGGTGGTTCTCTTTACTTTGTCACGTTCATAGATAATGCTACTAGAAAAGTTTGGGTATATCCTATCAAATCGAAAGATGAGGTATTCCCTACTTTCAAAAAATGGCTTGCTTCAGTTGAGACTGAAAAAGAAACTAAGCTTAAGGCTTTACGTTCAGATAACAGGGGTGAGTATACCTCACATGAATTCAGCCCTTTTTGTTAGTCTAGAGGGATTCATAGAGAGTTTACAACTCTATAGGTGTAGCTGAGAGGATGAACAAAAATATTCAAGATAGAGTAATCTCCATGTTGCATCATGCAAACCTCCCACAAGGCTTTTGGGTAGAAGTGATATTGATTGGAGTTCATGCGATTAACCTTTCACCTAGTACTGCCAAAGGCCGAAAAGTGGCACAAGAGTTATGGACAGGGAAGCCACCATATTATGATCATCTTTGAGTTTTGTGGTGCGAAGTAGATGTTCATACACCCAAGAATCTTAGACAAAAGTTGGACCATAAGTCCAAGAAATGCATTTTTCTTGGATATGGTCGAGAAGGACAATTTGGATATCGCTTATGGGATCCTGAAATACGGTCAGTGATAAGAAGTAATGATGTCATTTTCAATGAGTCCAAGATGCATAAACAACCCATTAAGGAGGTTGAAGTGAGAAGAGTGGTGTTTGAGGATACAAGTCCTCCAAATAGCATGCATAAAAATGTTGCACATAGGGATGTTCAAGAGAATGTCCATTTAGATCAGTTTGCACATGTTCCTGTTCAACAACTATTGAGACGTTCTGCACGTGTCTCACATCCACCTGATCGATATGTTCTAGGTTTAGATTTTGTTATGCTTATACATGTCGGTGAGCCTTCTTCCTACAACAAGGCTATGCAGACAGAGGATCATGTCAAGTGGGAGTGTGCCATGAAGAGTGAGTTGGATTCTATTCACAAGAATGGTACTTGGATTTAGTACCTTTACCAAAGGGCATGAAAGCTTTACCATGTAAATGTGTATATAAGCTGAAATTCACATCAGATAGTGCTTCTCCAAAGTATAAAGCATGGCTTTTTGCAAAGGATTTTAAGCAACAACGTGGTGTTGATTTCGAGGAAATCTTCTCTCCAATTGTCAAGATGACTACCCTGTGCATGTTTCTTAGATTCGTTGTAATGGAGGACTTAGAGCTAGTCCAAATGGATGTGAAAATAGCTTTCTTGCATGGAGATCTTATAGATGAGATCTATAACAACCAGAGGGTTAATGCATTTCCTCGCAAGGAAAGTCTAGTTTGTGAGCTTAGGAAGAGCTTGTATGGACTTAAATAGTCCCCTAGACAATGACACCAAAATTTTGATGCTTTTATGAAGTCTCAAGGCTATTCTTGAAGCAATGAGGATCATTGTCTCTACACAAAGAGATGCTCATATGACAGCTTGATATGTTTGATACTTGATGTCGATGATATGTTGATTGCTGGGAAGTACTCTTATGATTTGTCAATTCTCAAAAAGAAGTTGAGGCAGACATTTGATATGAAGGATTTGGGGGATGCCAAACATATTCTTGGCATGCGCATTATTCATGATAGGAGTAAAAGATGCATATAGTTGTCTCAAAGTGAGTGCATATCCAAAGTACTTCACAAGTTCAATATGCAAGGTGGAAAGGCATTGAGCACACCTTTACCCACATATGTGAAATTGAGCGAGGATGATTGCCCCAAATCAAATGAGGAAAAGGAATTCATGAACAAAATTCCCTATCAGTCTACTGTTGGGAGTCTCATGTATGTTATGGTAGCTACAAGACTAGACATTGCATTTGCAATGGGAGTTGTGAGCAGATATATGTCTAATTTTGACAAGAAACATTGGGAAGCGATCAAGATGATTTTAAGATATCTGTGTGGCGCTAAGGACAAGTGTCTATGCTTAGGTAGAGAGAAAGCATCCATTATTGGCTACACAGATTCTAACTATGCTAGTTGTGTAGACAATTGTGAGTCTACATCAGGGTACATTTTTCATTTTACTGGAGGTGCTATCTCTTGGGTGTCCAAGAATGTGCAGCTATTTCCACCACAGAAGCAGAGTATGTTGCAACAAGTGAGGCATGTAAGGAACCATTGTGGCTTTCTCGTCTTGCTTGTGATATGGGTTTACCTCAACATGTACCTCGTTTGCTAAGTGATAGTCAGAGTGCCATTGCTTTGGCTAAGAATCTGGTCTATCATGCAAAGACCAAGCACATTGAGGTGAGGTATCACTTCATTAGAGATTGCTTAGCCACTGAGCGCATTATTCTTGAGAAGGTTCACACTCGAGATAATGTTGCAGATGGTTTGACTAAACCTCTACCATAGGATAGCTTTCAACACTATTGTCACTTGACGGGGGTTACTTGATTCATGATCTTACACAATCACTTGTATACTATGTAACATGCCCATCAGGTGGGAGGTATAATTTTTATACTTACACTCAGGTATTCTTTATCATTCTTTATTTTTCTCCCATAGTTACTTTGGCCATATTGGCCTCTAGTGGGAGATCATTACCGTTAGTGTCCATGTGAAAGGCCAAATAGCCACCGGACACTTCTTTGTATATGTTCTTTAATAACACATATAGTGGCTTGGTCAATCATAGACTGTAAGTTCAACCGCATGTACAAGACCTAAGAAGTCTGTCTTTGTGCTCCCTGTGTACTATGTATTTCTGCGCATTCTATAGCCTTTGTGCAGAGTGCTGTGTGCGACCTTAGAAGCTCCGTTTTCTACTCCAAGTATATCATCGTGGAGCTCCTGATAAGGAGAGTGCACTCTAGTGCATCGCCATCAAATTACTTATATATATATATATATATATATATATATATATATATATATATATATATATATATATATATATATATATATATATATATATATATATATATATATATATATATATGTATATATATATATATATATATATATATATATATATATATATATATATATACACACACACACACACACACATATATATATGCATGTGGTTGTGTGTGTATAAAATGTATGTATGCATATGTATTTATATATCTATATTTGTGTAAGTGTGTCTATATGCATGTATATGTATGTATCTATGTATATATATGTGCAAGTATGTATGTGCATATGTATGTGTGTATATGCATGTATGTGCATGTGCATGCGTAAGTGCATGTATGTGTATGTGCATGTGCATGTGTATGTGTGTGTATATGTATGTATGTGCATGTATATATGTAAGTGTATGTGTATATGTGTGTATGTGCATGTATATGTATGTATGTGCATGTGCATGTGTGTAAATATGCATATGTGTGTGTACGTATGTGCATGTATATGTGTGTGTATATGTCTGTATGTATATATGTATGTGTATATGCATGTATGTGTATATGCATGTATGTGCATGTGCATGTGTAAGTGTATATGCATATGTTTGTGTATGTGCGTGTGCATGTGTGTGTATATGTATGTATGTGCATGTATATGTGTAAGTGTATGTGTATATGTGTGTATGTGCATGCATATGTGTATATGTATGTATGTATGTATGTATGTATGTACATGTGGTTGTGTGTATGTGTGTGTACATATGTGCATGTATATGTGTATATGTGTATGTGTGTGTATATGTACATATGTATGTGTATGTGTATAAACATATACAAGTGTATGTATATGAATGTGTATATGTATGAAACATGCATGTGCATGTGCATGCATTTCCATTTGCATCCATGTGTATGTGCATGCATGTGAATGTGCATATACATGTATTTAAGTATGTGTTAATGTGTGTATGTGTATGTGTATATCCAATAATGCATGCAAGTCCTTTTATGTGTTTGTAGAAATGTTTGTGCATATGCATGTGTATGTGTGTGTATGTGTAAGTGTATGTGCATATTTATGTGTGTGTATGTGCATGTGTATATGTGTGAACGTGCATCTTCATGTATAAGTGTATATGTGCATATGAATAAGTGTGAAAATGCTAATTAATGAAAATAAAACAATTCAAACGATATACAAAGAATGGAAATTGTACTTACAATAGTTAGCCATATTTTTTGCTTGGTCAATTTCTTGAATAACCTACAAGAGAGAGAGAGAGGGAGAGAGAGAGGGAGGGAGAGAGAGATATTTCAAGGAAAAAGAGCTAGAAAGGAGAGAAACAGAGAGATAATAAAATAGATATTAGACAAAAGAACAATTCAGCAAGCGATTGTTTCAACTCATAAACACAGCGCAATTGTGAACTTGGATAGATCTTTGATCAGGTGCATGTAGATGCCGATCGAAGAGCCTCCAATGTTTTTATTTTTTAATTAAAAAATTGTCATATAACCGGTGTTAAACCGTCATATATGCATGTTCAAAATGCATTGCATAATTGATGCTTTTTAATGTCGTTTATGTGACACAAAGAGCATCACTTATGCGAAACTTTTTTATTTTAGTGACGCTCAGTGCTACCATCGCAATGCACGTCGAAACGAACATCAAAGTTTTCATCGTTTATTCGTCGCCACATGCTCGATGTTCATTGCAATGCTTGATGCAATTATATAACAACGAAATTGTGTCGTGTTAACCATTGTTACGTGCATGCCCGTATTCCTTATAGTGTTATCTTTTGCTCCTTCAAGCTCCACCCTTAGATGGTTGGTGGATCTAAGGGCTATTATCCAAAGTGCCTTTTTCATTTTAGGATTGCATGTCTACGATCCGATCGAAGGCCCCATCCAATGGATATTATATAAAGGTGCCTTTTTTGAGCTCTCTTCCATTTCCACCATTGAATCTCTTGCAAATCCAAGGGTCCAAATACATGGATGCCTTGAATTTTGCCATTCACTCTCATCCATTGGATTTTTGAGCCAATCTAAGGGTAATAAATCATTTGCAAGGCTTTCAAAACCATTCAAGCAACCCAAACCAGCAATTCTAGTTGTTTTTCTCCTATTTGACTAAAGGAGAACAAGGGAAGCCTATGCCTAGCATAGGTGATTAAGATACTACACTGTGGCCACCACCCTCCTCTCATTGGTCCATCATTCCTTAATCTAAAAGGCCCATGTAGGGTTCATTTTTTCCCCTAATGATTTGTGGTCTTTGATAATTCTATTAATCTCTTTTAAGTAGTTTCTATTACAATTAACAACTTGGATCCAATTTGGGAAGAGCCATGGAGTTTTAGGGTGAGAGGATAGTGTCAATACCAATACCAAAATGAGTCCACACATCGTAGGTGTATTGGTTGTGCTTTCATCTCTTGAGGCAGGCATCATGGGTTCAATCCCGCCTTCAGGCCACTGGACATATATGGCCATAGGCCAGCTTATCTCCCAATTGTAATGCCTTCAGGTCGCTCAATCCAGATGGCTTTGGGCAATGCTTTCTTAGTGTTGCTTTGGTAGTCTTAACCCTTGCCTTGTGAGGTACAGGGGGTCCAGGGGTACTATGCCCTTCACCTATACATTTCTTCTTTCAATCTAATTCAAGTAAGGAGATTAGGCTTAAGCCGAGCTTCCTCTTAAAGAAAAGGACAATACCAAGATGTTGTTCAATAACAAAACTAAGATTTTTTTTTTTTTTTTTTTAATATTGGAGGTTCGGCCGAAGCCTACTCCCCCAGACTTTAACTTTAAAATTGCAATTGTACAAGGAAGGGCATAGTACCGATGGGACCACCCTTATCCCACAAGAACAGGGGTTTACAAAACCAAGATGTATTTTGACTTAATCAAGTTGAAAAGCCTTTAATCCATGTGCTGTCCTCCATACTAACATTGGAATCACTTTGCTCAATTTCGGAAAGGACCATGGTATCAGCCTAACCCCATCCTTGTGATATAACCGAACAAGGCGGCTGGGGGAAGGCCTTTTAGTCCCATGAGAAAGTTGATTTTTTTACTTGAGAAAGATATTTCAGTTGCGTCATGTGGTTCAGATTTAGCTGCGTTGGAACTTGGGGGTGGGACTAAGGCTCTATGGGGCCTCCTGAGGCCCAAAATTCTGCCAACGTGGTCGAGTATTGGGAGCCATGAGTTCCACCAAAAGTTCATTGTAATGACATTGCGAAGCAGGGTCCTCGACATCCAAAACCGATGCTCTTCGGCTCTGTCTTCCAATGGCAGATCGCCGCGTGGAAGCACTTCTGGCCTCGTGATGACAACTTCTTCGAACTGAGGTAGGCCAATAAAGATGACTCGAGGCACTCTTACTTGGCGAGAGGCGTTGTCGTCTGTGTAGCACTGAGGACTGTGTTTACAATCTACTCGTGATCTCGATTCACAGATACTTGGCTTTCCTCCCGTTGCGGGTCGAACATGGCTTCCGTCCAAGCTGTTGTGGCCTCGTCTTCCTCAATATGCTATCCTGCCAGTCAGCAGAGAGTTCGCTTCTCCAGCTCCGCCTGCAGTAGCAGCAGTGCGAACTGCGGTGGAAATCCGTTAGCCGCATCTTCAGGTACGAATCATGGCTCTTCTGAGAGGGTTTAACGTGCATTCCTGTCGATTGCAAGATGGCAACGAACATGGTAACATTCCACACTTCTGAACAATTGTAATGGATGGAATTGCCTATGTTCTTGAATTAGAATCATCGTTCATTGCGAACGCCAATTAGATGGACTTGGAGAAGCATTCCAGTTTTAGATGAGCTTTATTAGACAGCTTCCATCTTTGCTTCTGTACGTATGTCTGTCATCATTGTAGGACAATCTGGATGCAAAGTATTTTCTTGGTTTCCTCTTACTGATAGGAATCAGATCAGATGAACAGTACAGGTTGTCTGGTGCATTGGAGTGAGAATATCGTTGCAAATATCGGAAGGAGCTAACTTGTAGAGTCTTAAATTGTGGTAGGGGCCATCTTCTATCCTTGTTCCCGATCGATGACAAGCGAGCATTGCAGTTTAGCCAGTATGTGTAGCCTGACTTAGGTTCTTTTCACGCTTTGAAACAGACTGTGTGAATATTTCAAGCACTCGGTGCATTGAAGTGAGGACATCAACAAAAGTTTTCACAAAGAATGTGAAGATGCTGAAACAAGTAGCTCTTATCCCTGTTTCTGAATTTAAACTTGCTAGCATTGTAGGAAAAAATGGATGCAAAGCATGTCACATGTTTGATCAACAGACATATCTGAGATTGGCTAATCGATCAGTAAGTATAGTAGGAGAGTCAGGATGCAAAGCAAGTTTTAGGTTCCCTGTCAATGATATGTATTGGAATGGAAAGACAGAATCCATAGCTTGGTGTGTTGAAGTGAAAAGCACCATTGCAAGTCTAAGTGGGGGAAGACATGTGATGCTGAGGTGTACATGTAGAAATCAATATTACAGTCAGGTTGTTGGAGATGCTTTGCACGCGCACATTCTGTTGGTTTTATGGAACCTAGTTTCGTAGCATGGAACCTATTCTGTTGGTTACAAGGAACCTATTTTCGTAGCATATGGCATGATATGGGAATTAAGGAAGCAGGAGAATAATGTTTGGTCCACGTAAAGAGCCTATACTTGGTCACTCTCTAGTATATGGGATCCACATTTACTGAGATTTTATTGTGGAAGAAATGTAACGACATGATCATGGTGGCGTGGACTTGTGTTAACGTTTTAGAAATTAGGCCTTCTACGGTGATCTACCCAGTCTTCTCAAGAGTTTCCGGATGTGTGTTATGATGCAGGTGCTGTTCGCATTTATGAGGGTTTATGTCCATCTTCTGTGGCTGAAAGGCTATCTAGCTTGGTAAGCAACTGAGGTTGGGTAATTTGCTTGCCGGGTTGTTTAATTGCATTGAGCTTTTGCTAACAAGGTGACACATGCAGAATCCTTTGGATAATAATATACTGAAAGCTGGTCGTTGCCTGCGTTACCAGCCATCCAGAGGAAAACGACAGGTATTCGCTTTGCATTCTAGGACTTTATTGAAGTTCTATTTTGTGATTCGCCCACCTAATACTCCAACATTACATTCTACAGCTTGTGCCATCCGCCATTCTCAGCAATGGTTTATTCACACAGACACGCCCTGACAGTCGACGGATTGCTCCTGGCAGCCACAATCAAGAAGTTACTGTTGTCAAAGTGGTTTATGTTGTGCTTGAAGCTCAATATCAATCCTCCCTCTCGGAGGCAGTAAGGAATATCAACCGTTCTAACAAGCTAGTTAATTTTGAACTCGTTGGATACCTCCTTGAAGAGTTAAGAGATAGTGACAATTATGAGATGTTCAAAGCAGACATGGCAGATGCTAATATATTCATTGGCTCCCTCATATTTGTTGAAGAGCTGGCTCAGAAAGTAAAGGCAGCTGTTGAGGCAGAGAAGGACAGATTGGATGCAATCCTTGTCTTTCCATCTATGCCTGAAGTGATGAGGTTGAACAAGCTGGGCACATTTGACATGTCTCAGCTTGGGCAATCCAAGAAAAGTTCCATCTTCAAAGTCCTGAAGAAGAGTGGGAAAGGGGCTAACTTTGAGGAGAACATGTTGAAGATTGTCAGAACCCTTCCCAAACTTTTGAAGCTACTTCCACTGGATAGAGCCCAGGATGCAAGGAGATATGTGATGAGTCTTCAGTTCTGGTTGGGAGGATCGTCCAGCAATTTGGAGAACTTTCTGAAGATGATAGCCGGTGCATATGTGCCAGCTCTCAAAAGTGCAGATATTCCTTTTGATGACCCTGTGAGCTTCCTGGATGTGGGGATATGGCATCCGATGGCACCTCGCATGTTTGATGATGTAGGGGAGTATTTGAACTGGCATGGAACACGGAAGGATGCAGATGAGAAGTTGAGGAGTCCTGATGCTCTAACTATTGGACTCATCTGTCAGAGAAGTCACATTGTTACTGGTGATGACAGCCATTACGTTGCCGTGATAATGGAGATGGAGGCAAAAGGAGTAAGAGTCATCCCCATTTTCTCTGGTGGATTGGATTACTCTTCACCTGTTCAAAGGTTTTTCTGTGATCCTGGAACTAAGCAACCCCTGGTGCAAGCTGTTGTCTCCCTAACAGGGTTTGCCCTTGTTGGTGGACCAGCAAGCCAAGATCATCCTCGTGCGATTTCTGCCTTGCGTAGTCTTGGTGTACCCTATCTTGTTGCCTTACCTTTGGTTTTTCAGTCAACAGATGACTGGCTAGGGAGCACACTGGGTTTGCATCCCATTCAGGTCGCCCTCCAAGTTGCCCTACCCGAGCTTGATGGAGGACTGGAGCCCATCATCTTCTCAGGCCGGGACAGTAGAACAGGTGTGGTCATCGTCTGCCTTGATTCATTTCTAGCTACTTCAATTATGATACGTAGAATTGTAATTACCGTAACGATTATGAAGCTAGGTCTTCCAATCCTTGAATGACGAAGTCTTTGCACAGTGTATTATGGATAAGCGATGTAGAAGGCTAAGAAATTAGAATCTTTGTATTACCAAGCCTGTTTATGGTCACATATCCTCAAAGGCGAGGTTGAACAACACTCTAGAGAAATGAAACTAAGTTTGCTAATCTAAATTGATGAGTGTCTCTGGGTGGTCACAGAGTCGTGTGTAATGGGGATGTGACGTACAAGGGCTAAGAATCATTGGATTAGAAAGCCTATTCATTGTGTCGTAGTTGCAAGGGGGAGGGAGTCAATTTAATTTACCATATACTTGTTAGACTTCCCAACAGCATCTACATAGTGCGACACTTATCTTCTGGTTAGTCCTCTCAATCAGTGAGTTATCTTTCTTTAATCAAAGAGTATGATAGCCCAAGAATGCAGCAAAACACGGTCGTGTTTCCATGCACTCAGATCGTCCACAGAAGCGCCTTTCCTTTTACTGAGCTTACACCATACATGCTTGGATTTCATCGTGTTAATGAGTTTTCTGAGTATTTGTTACGGTTTCGTATGAGTTCAGGTAAGTCCCATGCGTTGCAGAAGAGGATCGAGCAGTTGTGCACAAGAGCTATAAAATGGGCTGAGTTGAAAAGGAAAACCAAGGTATACATTTATGCTAGTTTCAATCAGCACATCATTGTTTTTGTTCTTGATTTTGATCAAAACATACTCTTCATTGTGCATGTCAGGCCGAAAAGAAGCTTGCCATAACAGTCTTTAGCTTCCCACCTGACAAGGGCAACGTGGGGACTGCCGCCTACCTTGACGTGTTTGCTTCTATCTTCAGTGTCCTCAGGGAACTTAAAAATGATGGTTTCAACGTAGAGGGCCTTCCAGAGACAGCTGATGGTCTTATTGAAGATGTTATCCATGACAAAGAGGCAAAGTTCAACAGCCCTGACCTCAACATAGCCTACAAAATGTCTGTACGTGAGTATGAGAGACTCACTCCATATTCCAAAGCCTTAGAGGAGAACTGGGGGAAGCCACCCGGCAACTTGAACTCTGATGGCCAGAATTTGTTAATCTACGGGAAGCAGTATGGCAATGTTTTCATAGGCGTACAACCTACTTTTGGCTACGAGGGTGATCCAATGAGGCTGCTCTTTGCTAAATCTGCGAGTCCTCACCACGGATTTGCTGCTTACTACACGTTTCTTGAGAAAATATTCGGCGCTGATGCCCTCCTTCACTTCGGAACCCATGGATCCTTGGAATTCATGCCTGGGAAGCAGGTCGGTATGAGCGACATTTGCTACCCTGATAGTTTAATAGGAAGTAGTCCAAATGTTTATTACTACGCAGCTAATAATCCCTCTGAGGCCACAGTAGCCAAGAGGAGAAGCTATGCCAACACAATTAGTTATTTGACCCCTCCTGCTGAAAATGCCGGTCTGTACAAGGGTCTGAAGCAGTTGAGTGAAATGATCTCCTCCTACCAGTCGCTTAAGGACACTGGCAGGGGAGAGCAGATTGTGAATAGTATCATCAGCACAGCAAAGCAATGCAACCTAGACAAGGACGTCGAGCTGCCGGAGGAAGGTGCTGAACTCAGTGCAGACGAAAGAGATACCATTATAGGGAAGGTATACGGTAAGATAATGGAGATCGAATCAAGACTACTGCCCTGTGGCCTCCATGTTATTGGCGAACCGCCCACTGCCATGGAAGCCATTGCGACCTTAGTAAACATAGCAGCTTTGGATAGGCCTGACGATGGCATCTACAGTCTGCCCACTATTTTGGCTGAGTCCATCGGTAGAAACATGGAGGATATCTACAGAAATAGCAACAATGGCATCCTGGAGGATGTTGAGCTGAGCCGTGAGATCACTGATGTCTGCAGAGCCGCCATAACTGCGTTCGTGGAGGAGACTACCAACTCCAAGGGACAGGTCGTGAATGTCTTCGACCAGTTGGGCGCACTTTTCGCCATTCCGAAGAAGGCCCCTTGGGTGGCGGTCGTGCAGAGGACGAGGTTCGCAGCGGCTAGCCGTGACAAGATGCGATCGCTGTTCGAGTTCCTGGGTGAATGCCTGAAGCAGGTCGTGGCCAACAACGAGGTTAGCAGTCTGAAGGACGCGCTGGAGGGGAAATATGTGGAGCCAGGCCCCGGTGGCGATCCCATAAGAAACCCGAAGGTTTTGCCGACCGGGAAGAACATTCATGCCCTTGACCCTCAATCCATTCCTACCGTTGCAGCCATGCAGTGCGCGAAGACGGTAGTTGACAGGCTCTTGGAGAGGCAGAGGGCCGAGAATGGAGGTGCCTACCCCGAGACAATTGCACTGGTTCTGTGGGGGACGGACAACATCAAGACGTACGGGGAGTCCCTTGCGCAGGTTCTATGGCTACTTGGGGTGGAACCAAAGCCCGATGCTCTTGGCAGGGTGAACAAGGTTGAGCCTGTCCCTCTTTCAGAGCTCGGGAGACCGCGTGTGGATGTAGTGGTTAACTGCTCAGGAGTTTTCAGAGATCTTTTCATCAACCAGGTATGTCAGTCAACCAGGTAAGACAGCTCATTTCAAACAGTGCTCGTATTCAGTAACGGCGTCTTTGCAGATGAACCTGCTCGACAGGGCGGTGAAACTGGTGGCCGAGTTGGACGAGCCGGCGGAGATGAACTTCGTTCGCAAGCACGCCATTGAGCAATCGCAGAAGCTGGGCGTCCCTGTGCGTGAGGCAGCCACCCGCATCTTCTCTAATGCCTCGGGATCCTACTCCGCCAACATCAGCCTTGCAGTGGAGAACTCTTCCTGGGAGAGCGAACAACAGCTGCAGGAGATGTACCTGAAGCGCAAGTCATTTGCGTTCGACTCTGATGCTCCAGGAAGCGGAATGAAGGAGAAGAGGGAGGTTTTTGAGCTTGCGCTCGGCACTGCAGATGCCACATTCCAGAATTTAGACTCGTCCGAGATCTCTCTAACGGACGTCAGCCATTACTTCGATTCTGATCCTACCAAGCTGGTTCAGAGTCTCAGGAAGGACAGTAAGAAGGTGAGTTCCTACATTGCAGACACCACCACCGCCAACGCGCAGGTGAGGACTCTGGCAGAGACCGTGAGGTTGGACGCTAGGACGAAGATGCTCAACCCCAAGTGGTACGAAGGCATGCTGCGCAGCGGCTACGAGGGCGTGAGGGAGATAGAGAAACGGCTGACCAACACCATGGGTTGGAGTGCCACCTCCGGGCAGGTTGACAACTGGGTCTACGAGGAAGCCAATTCCACCTTCATCGCCGACGAGGCCATGCAGAAGCGGCTGCTGGAGACGAACCCCAACTCTTTCAGGAAGCTTGTGCAGACCTTCTTGGAGGCTAATGGCAGAGGCTACTGGGAGACCTCAGAAGAGAATCTCGACAAGCTCAGGCAGCTCTACGCAGAGGTGGAGGACAAGATAGAAGGCATCGACAGGATGTGACCCATGCCGGAATACAAGACAGAAGACGCGACAGGATGACGACCAAGCCATCAAGAGGAAATTCGCTAGAGGATTTTATTCTTTTGCCATTGCCTGTTTCTTTTTTTAGCTGTGCAAATTTATGACGCCATCGCCGTTGAGCTACTTGGGGATGGAGCACAGAAGGTTACCTTGGATGTATCTCTTCTTGCTCTCATTCAGTATGCTCTGCATTTGGTATTCATTTGTTGACTGGCCATTGTACTAAGTTTTGTTGAGATAAAACATAAGTGTTCATTCACCATGCTCTGCATCTCGTATTAATTTATTAGCTGGCCATTGTACTCTGCATCTTGTGTTGATCTGTCAGCTGGCCATTGTACTCTGCATCTTGTAATAATTTGTTAGCTGGCCATTCTACTCTGTATCTTGTGTTGATTTGCTAGCTGGCCATTGCACTGACTTGTGTTGTAATGGGGTTGCTATCAACATTCTTTGCCTGAATCCTTGTGCTTTCTCATTCTTTTTATATCTATTGTACTATGATCCTTTGTGTTTTCTTCGATTCCTTTCATAGTCATTTATATTGCTCTTCTTAGTTACTATACCCTCTTGCACTCTCATTCTTTGGGGAAATCAAAGGTTTCAGCATCATGATTGGTTGTGCTTGTGTCAACTCGGGGTTTGCGTTAAGTAAATCAAGACCACCTATACTGTTTTGAGGTGATCTACTGGAAGAGAGGCAGTTAGGTTTGTGATGTCATTTATTCAATCAAGAATATCTCCACATTTGAGATGTTTTGATCCTGAATTTCTGCTCTAATCCGGATAAAGGTAGCGAACCTATCTAAACCTTGTAAAAAGATTGGGAAAAGGTGGTGACATAAGAAGGTGAAAAAGTGAAAGTTCAGTTATGAGGTGAGAAGTCTCCTTGGAATCAATGTGGTGATGAGGGGACCGCTCAACTGCCCGCCTTCTCTGCGGTCAGGATCTTCCTTGTTTGGAGGGCCTCAAATGGAGCAATGGTAACAAGTTATCCAGAACCCCCAACTTCAAAGAGGAATTAGATGTTCACCATACTCTTAACAAGAGATGGTACCTTTCTTGGACCAAACTTCGGTGGGAACTAAAATTCATGTCTATTTGGCACCCCCTAATTGAGGTAAAAAAAACCGTTCTCATGTGGCAGATCTTGCATAAAGGTATCTGGTCCAATGCAAGGGCTTACAAAATTTGTGGTGTGCCGCCACGGTGCAAGCGTTGCCATCGGTGCATCAAAGATTTAGCTCACCTGTTCTTCGACTGCCCCAGGTCTCGTGTTATCTAGCTTCACGTGACCCGAGTATTGAGACTCACGTTCCAAATCAACTGGCAACAGGTGATGTTGGGTGAGGCGGTCGGCTGCTCATCGAGAATGTAGAATGTCATCAGAGGTGAGACTCTTTGGAAGATTTGGAGGGAGCGATGTGCTGTCAATTTTGGCCAAACTCCTAAGGAATGGTCGATCGAGAAATCCTTGTTTCTCCTAGGTAAATGAATCTCCCGAGATAAGAGATCTTCACTGTTTAGACATCACTGCATTTATCTCCTTGAAAACAACAAGTTGAAACCCAAATGCGTCCCACATGAGGGTGATGATAAATTTATCCGCCTCATTTGTAATGCCCTCTAGCTTGCCATACTCCTCCCCTGCAGTGTGGGATTTGGGGGTTCCCATGGGCACTAGTCCCATTCACCTGTAACTTTTTTTCTGTATTTTAATTAAAGTTCGGGAGATTAGGCTAAGGCCGAACTTCCTTTAAAAAAAAAAAAAAGAGTTCATGCATCGAAGATTCCGAGGAAGTGAGTAAAGAGGGAGGAGGGAAGAACTCGTTGAAGATCAAGTTAGTGAAGGGAAGATTCTAAATTGAGATATAGGTAGTGAATAGAGTTATGGAGACGAAATTAATGCCAGAGGTCATGTAATTGAGATAGATAGATAGAGCGGAACACAAAGTATTGAGCTTATGCATATACATCAAGGATAACTCTTACTAACATCTGCTCGAGAGAGCAATGGAAGGAGACATCATTGATGGGGTATCACATTGAAAGCCCCCCTCTCTCTCTCTCTCACGGGGAGCATATATAGCTCCGGTGACATGTTTATTTGTGGATGATGAACATTCAAAATATGTGCTGCTGCCCATTGTGAACCGAGCTTGAAGTATGGTGAAAGCCATGCCTTTTTGTCAACATGGAAACATGTGAAGGATGGCATGTATGGTGAATGTTTGGATGACCTCAACGGAATGTTTTGTCATCCCATTGATTATTCTATTCGGGTCACCCGATCTTTGGCATTTGCCCTTTTGTTGTAGCTTTTTTTCTTTTTTGGTCATTGTGCTCTTGCCATGCATCCACAATATTTCATTACTGGCAATGGTCTGTAGCCGCGTAGCCTAGTGGGCTGACGCTTTGAAGCTTAAGGAAGATGTCCTGAGTTCAAGTCCTGGCTAGACATGCCCATGAGTCTCTCATGATGGGTGCCTCTACCTTACGAGGTTGGGTGTGTGAGTGTGTATTTTCAATTCCTTGTACCTTCTAAAAATACATATATATTAGTTGAGGAATTTCTTTTCCCCTCAAAGGAGCGATTGAATCCAATGAATCCAATAGGTACAATGATGAAATTAGATGTACTGAACCTAGCAGGGTAGAAACATGAAATTGGGTATATGAGCAAGCTACCCAAATTGTATGGAATTGTTGCTCTCATCCAATGTAGGCACATACCCATACTGAAGGAACAGAGGAATGTCGTATGGTTGCTACTTGAGCTTTGTTCTTCCTCTACACTTTTTTCACAATGTATTTGATTTGTGTTTTTCAAGTTTTTTGGGAGAAGAATTGGAGATAGCTCATAAGTTGGCTCCAAAACCACCAAATCAAAGCAGTCAAAGCTTAGCGAAAGGATGAAGGATGTGGTAAAAGGGAAGCTTAAGTATGGAATTAAAGGAGGAAGGAATCTACTGATCTTTCTAATCTCGAATCTCTTGCAAGACTAGGCTTTTTACCATCTTTTATCCAAAATTCCTTTAAAAAATGCCTATTATCGGCATCAAAATCCTATCTTTAAAAATATGAAGATCCACAATGTAAAAATCGATAGTAATCGAGCTTCATGGGCATTAGTATAATAATCACATCAAATTTTATGTTTTTCTAACACGATTTTGACCTCCACATAGCCTATGAATATAAATTCTAAAACTAGGCCAACACTACAACGTGGATAGAGCTCTTTTAAAAAAATATGTAAGTGAAAGAGCTCTCACTTGTGAGGGTTACTCAATTAAAGTTGAAGACTCCTTTGAGTATTGTACTTAGACTTTACAATACAGTGAGCTTCTTGGAGCATCATATTTCTTCCTTGCTCATGAGTGTGTGCATGCATGCATGCATATGTGTGCTCATGTGTGTGCTTGTCTTGCTCTTGTTGTAGGTGTGTGCTTCTATCTCCTCACATGTAGTCTTCATGCGAATTGATTGATTAACATCATTTTTGGGGAAAGTGATGGTTGGATGCATGTGATGGCAATCTTTTGCATGAGATATATATTTCTAGTGCTCTTTGCATGTGTTCTATATGATTCTCTTCATCATTTTACATAGCTAGGTAGGTATGTAGATAGCTAAGAATAAGTAAATTTTATGTTTTACAAATAGTTTTTTTTTTTAAGGATTCCATTAAAGTCTAGTTTTCTTCTTCTTCATCTTCACTTCTCCTATTTTTACACATCTTCTTCCTCTTTTTTTCTCTTTCTACACACATTTGGAGTTTGAACTAATAGCTCTTGAGCTAGGGAAGATTGAAAAAGCAAATACCAAGATCAATTGTGTGCATTGAGATCTTTTTGCAAGTTGTGAAGAGGGTGGATAACAGAGCAGACACAAGGTTGAATAGAGCATGCCAAAGACTTTTTGTGAGTTGATGCTCGTGGAGTGTGTGTTGTTTGGTGTGCATGTGAGCATGTATTGACTCTTAGCTCTATTACCCCACTTTTGGCTACTAATGACATTAGTGAGGATGTCATAGTATTTAGTTGATACCATGCATAATGGAGCTCATATGTTATATAGTCTTGTGGTTGAATACCATGAGCTTATAGTTGCACTTTCATCTGAGGGTGAATTTGGAGTTTGCCTAGATTCATTCTAGTACATATGATTATCATATTAGTAGACATGCAATTTTCACTTGTGGATTGTTCATCCAAGTTGCGACCAATTGATACATGTGTATACCCTATCAACTATGCACTTTTTGTACTTTTTTTTCTCTTATTTTCATTATATGCTAGGCTTCATTTTGGCTGAGTTTGTCCATCATGTCTGAAAATGATGGAAACTTAGTTCGCACAACTTCTTGTGATTCATGCTCGTGATGTGTATCCATTGTGGGGTGTGTGTGAGCATGTATTCATTTTGAGTTCTATACCCACTCTTGAGCAATGATGACATAAGTGGGAATCTCATAGTATTGAATCAATAATGTGTATAGAGGAGCTGATATGGTATATAGTCTTGTGGTTGAGTACCATGAGCTTCTAGTTGCACTTTCATTTCAGGGTGAATTTGGGGTTTGCTTGGATTCGTTCACTGGTATATATGATTATGGGTATTAGTAGACGTGCAATTTTCACTTGTGGATTCTTCATTTGATTTACCAGTTGATGGGTGTGTATACCCTATCAACTATGCATTTTTTTTTTATTTTTCCTATATTTCGTTTGCATTCTGTGTTAGGCTTCATTATGGCTAAGTTTGTCTCACTTTCAAAAGCGATAGAAGCTCAATTCCCAGTGCTTTTTGTGAGTTCATGCTTGTGGTGTGTATGCATTGTGGGGTGCATTTGTGAGCATGTATTCATTCTCAGTTCTACATCGACCATTGTGCATTGATGGTGTTAGTGCGGATGTCATAGTATTGGATCGATAGTATGCATAATGGAGCTTATATGCTATATACTCTTGTGGTAGATTCATTCTAGTATATATGATTGTGATATTAGCAAACATGTATTTTTCACTTGTGGATTCTTCGTCCGAAATAATTGATATGTTACACCTTATCAACCATAAATTTTTTTGTAATTTTCGTTACCATTAGTGTCTTTTGTGAAAGGCCAAATGGTCGTTAGACACTTTTGTATATGTTCTTTTATAAAACATATAGTGGCTTGGTCAGCCATAGACCGTAAGTTCGACCATATTTGTATGACCTAAGAAATTTGTGTTCCTGGTTGGCGTACTGTGTGTTTTTCTATGTATTCTGCACCCCTTCTACAGAGTACTATGTGTGACATTGGAGTTCGGATTTCTATTGCAAAGGCATCATTGCAGGGCTCTTGAGAAAGAGAGTCCGCCATCATGCATCACCAAAGAAATACTTCACTGATATGAGAGCGTTTGGATGCAAAATATTTGTTCCTTTTGTGCGAGCGAAGCAAGCACCTGCCTGCCCATTGAATTCTTTCTCCAAGGCTTATGACTAGGGCGAGGACCAAGGCATAGCCCTTGGCATGCCTTGTCATATGAGTCATTGTTGTCTCTATTGGCTGCATGCGAGGGAGGACCTCAACGATCAAGGAAGACGGAGGTTCCCGGTACTTCCTGAGAGGTCACCTATCCGAGTTTGTTCCCCCTAAAGCTCGCTTAACTGACAGAGCTCTTGCCACTAAGATACACTCTTGTGGTGCTTGAGGAAGGGGAAAGACTAAGGTTCACATTATCTTGAACATGTTTGAGGACATAAAAGCTTCATTCTTTGTTTGCAAAGCCTATTTTGAAGCATTTTTTAGATGATTTTTGGAGCCATTTTGGAGTACTTTCACGGATAGTTCTGTTTACACAAGTTCAAGAACATTAATAAGAGTGTTCCTTGTACTTCTGCAACAACAAATACTACAACTACAACAACTAAGAGTTGTGGTGGGAGTAGCCACAACAAGTTTATGCAAGTCTTTTGAGCCTAAAGAACAGAGTTGAAAAACACTTGCAAGTGTTGTTGGCTAGTCTTTGGGCTCTGAATTCAGCCTTTCGGTGCCATTTTACTACATATAATGAGCACATACACACTATGTATGCTTCTGTGGATATTGCTTATGTACGTCCATGTGGTCATTGATATAGCAGCCATGGTTTTTTTGCACAAAGCCTTTTACTTTTGATAAAGAGAGTTGTGGTGAGGTTTTCTTAACTAGGAGTCACCCAGATGTTGGGATCTCTTCGATGATGCAGGTGGAAGAATTACCCAACCTCACCATATGAGATGTATGCTAGTTGTTCATAGGTGCTCGATAAGCCGAGTTGGCTTCTTTTGGGTAACTAAAAACATGCAGTCGAGTTAGTGATTGACTATGCAAGTTTCCATGTCATTACTTGTAGATTTTTATGAGATTTTGACATTGTCATTTGCTCATTTTGCAGAAGAGACTCTGGCAAGATTTTTTTCTTACACTCATGTATTCTTTATCATTCTTTATTTTTCTTCCATAGTCACTTTGGTCATATTGGCCTTTAGTGGGAGATTGTTACCGTTAGTGTCCATGTGAAAGGCCAAATGGCCACCGGATACTTTTGTATGTCTTCTATAATAAAACATATAGTGGCTTAGTTAGCCACAGGCTGTAAGCTCGACCACATTTGTATGACCTAAGAAATTTGTGTTCATGATCGGCGTACTATGTGTTTTTTTGTGTATTCTACACCCCCTGTGCAGAGTACTCCAAAGCTTGGGTTTCTACTGCAAGGGTATCATTGCGGAGCTCTCGAGAAGGAGAGTCCAACGTCGTGCATCACCAAAGAAATACTTCAACTTTTAATATCTCTTGTTTACATTTTGTGCGAGTCTTCACTATGGTTGAATTTTCCCACCACTTCAAACGTGGAGAAACTGAGTTTGCAAAGCTTCTTCTGAGTTAAATGCTTGTGACATGTGCCCATTATGGGGCGTGTGTGTGAGCTTGTATTTGTTTTGAGTTCTATACCTACTATTGGATGTTGATGACATGAATGGGGATGTCATAGTTCTGAGTCAATACTATGCATAATGGAGTTGATATGCTATATAGTCTTGCAATTGAATACCATGAGCTTATAGTTGCATTTCACTTGAGGGTTAATTTGGGGTCTGCGTGGATTCATTCTGGTATATATGATTGTCATAGTAGGAGACATTTAGTTTTCACTTGTGGATTCTTCATCTGAGTTATAACCAACTGATAGGTGTGTATACCCTATCAACTATGCATTTTCTATAAATCTTCCTATCTCTTGTTTACATTTTGTGCTAGGATTCATTGTGTTTGAGTTTTCCCATCACTTTCAAAGTGATAGAA
This sequence comes from Ceratopteris richardii, assembly GCA_020310875.1. Classification (NCBI taxonomy): domain Eukaryota; kingdom Viridiplantae; phylum Streptophyta; class Polypodiopsida; order Polypodiales; family Pteridaceae; genus Ceratopteris; species Ceratopteris richardii. The sequence continues at coordinate 86,180,614 of CM035442.1, read as the reverse complement.
ACCCAGTTTGAAGAGCTTCTTGTGATTTCATGCTCGTGGTGTGTGTCCATTATGGGGTGGGTGTGTGAACATGTATTCATTCATGATTCTATATCCAATATTGGGTATTGATGACATTGGTGGGGATGTCATAGTATTGAGTTGATACTATGCATAATGGAGATTATATGTTATATAGCCTTGTGGTTGACTACCATGAGTATTGGCAGTAGCCAAGGCAATCAAGGTGGCTTTACAAGACAAGGAAACTATCGAAGAGAATCAAAACAGAGGGAGATTCAAGTAGAAGCAGGCAGAGCAGTCAACGAAGGCCTGTCAACTAGGCATATATAATTTTTCAAATGATAACTCTTTTACAATAGTGATTTTAATCACTACACACCATTGTAAATACTTCTTTTGATGATTCTTACTCCATTTTGTGCAAGAAAAGTATTCCTTGAGCTTGAGCAATATTAGATCGAAGTACATGCCAATTATCATAGTTTTTAGAGCTCATTTGAGCTATTAAATTAGCCTACAAACCTGTTTTTTTAATTAGGCCATACACTAGGTCTGAACAGGGCCAAAGCTAGTAAAAAACTATAAAAGGAGCTAGAGAGCTCATTTTTAAGGTTGGTGAATTGGGGATTGAAGTGAACAAAAGAGCTTGTAATCTTGTTTTTGGATAATGAAGGATTCCATTGCTCCATCTCTTCATCTTGCCTTGTGTACGTGTGTGTGTGTATGTGTGTGCATACTTGTGTGCCTCTCACCCACTCAGTTGTGCACTTCACTTGCTCACGGTTCTCATCCCGTCCTCACATCTTCCCGGATTGAAAATTGTTGGTAGTTGCTATTTTGCTAGAGTGACACCAAATTTGGCATTGTTGTCAAGGATCGAGCTTTGAGGACGAGTGTGTGATGGTAAGACGTAGAGATGTGACGTTGGAATCATAGGTAATCTCTTACTTTTTACTTTTCTACCTCCTTTATCATGACCACCACCATCTCTATTCTCCATCTCCTTCCATCATCATCTTCCCCATTTTGGTCATATCCCCACATTCCATCTCCATTTCCTCATTTCACTAGTGAGTGTGAGATAGTGAGAGAGCGAATTTGTGTGCATTGTTTTTATGTGTTTCTTGAGCTTTCTTGCAGGTACAAGCATCCACAACAATTGCAATAACTCCGGTAGGTACAAAAAACCTCTACATAAGTCCCAAGGCATTGATCTCTATCCATCGTGACAGACCAAAAAAAATGGCCTTTTGGTAAAATTAAGTGCATCATCACAAAGTAGAAGCCTTGTAACATACACATCCACAAAAATTTCAAAAAAAATTGCATTTTTTTTGTTTGTCACACAGACAACATCCGTCACGATAGACACTATCCATCGTGATGGTTAGCCTATCCATCGTGACAGATAGACCACGATGGACTGCCTGTCCATCATGACAGACAAGTCCATTGCAACAGATAGATGTCCATCGTGACAGGCAAAAATATCACGATTGACACTTAAACTTAGCAAAAATCCTATCAAGCGCGATGTATAGGCCCACGATTGACACAAACCGATGTGAAAATCTAGGAAAATTTGTCCATCGCAATAGAGAAATCCATGGCAATAGACATGTCCATCGTGACAGATAGGCATCCATCACAATAGACACGTCCATCGTGACAGACAAGAGTCCATCATGATTGATACTACCCATTGCGATAGACAATCCACGATGGACAACTCTATCCATTGTGATTGATAGACAAATTTGGCTAAATTTTAGGGTTTTTAATTTTTAAAATTTTAGCCAATTTTGGTCAGAAATTTCAAATGATTGGAGCATCATGCGGCCCCTAGGAAAATAATTTGAGAAGTCTCGTTTTCCTATTTGAACCCCTAAAACCCTGAATTGACATAACTTTCTCATCAGAAAGCTGTTTTTAGTGTTTGACCTTCCTGAGGGGTGAGGAAGCTAAGGAATCTCTAAGGATGTCTTTCATAAAGACCAAGTGAAAATTTGGTCTTTGAAATACATGAGTGAAAGTGTTCTATTAATTGAATTAAATTTAACTCTCGATCTAACTATGGGAACTTTTATAGGTCCATTGAGAGCATTGAAGGTCGTCCAGAGCAAGAGTGTATTGCAAGCTTGGGAACATGTGACTTGAGCACTCGAGTGTGATCAAAGGGATCAGTGACTTGAGGTTGGAGCATCTCAACCCCCTCAGCCAATTCCTAACTTAGGCTAAGTACGGTTAATGGTATTGATTAAATAGTATAATTTGGCAAAAAACTCTAAAGTAAAAGGACATAAATCGAGCAATCCAACTTCAAGAGCCATAAACTCAATTAATCCTAACAATGTTGTACTGGACAAGACCTTCAACACAAGAGGAAATTAAAAAGAACAAGTGACTAATATGAAATAACTTTGCAACAAGGTTGTACTTGGGAAAATTGGGATAACAGCCAAGGCTTATGAATCTTAGATCAAGAAGACATCTAGGATGGGATAGACAAAGCACTAGATCTTTTGAAGCTAGTACCAATCATACAGCTAGGTTGTGGGCCCAACAATTGAGTGATTATTCATACATCCTAAGTTCAGAGACTAGTGACTCAGAGATGTCATATAGTATGGAGAGGCCAGCAGGTAGCTCTGGTGTTGCATACCTAGAGAAGCCCGAAGGGCCATATAAGAATCAATTGGAGTACATCAGGACCAATCGATTAGGTGCTCACATCTATGAGGATGGTCTGAGAAGGTTAGTTATCGAACGTAGGAATCTAGATCAGCTAATAGGGTCTGTGGTCAAATTTGAAGAAGGCTCATACATTGATAAAGAGGAAACCATGTATGTGGTCAGGAGCTTACCTGATAGAGTTGATGAATTTGGAATTGTGATTCCAGAAACGGATCTTGAAGACCTAGAACAAGGAACCTTAGGAGGAGAGCCTAGGATCCCTAAAGGCAAATCAGTTCTGACTAGAGTGATCACCCAAGAGTGGAACTCCCAAGATAATAAGAGCATATATTTACTCTTAAACAGAGAAATAGAGGAGATGTTCTGGAGGTATAAACCGGATCAACCTAGGGAAGTTGGGATAGTAACCATCTATGAACTGAAATATCCTAATACCCTAGGAAAGGTGGTCTACTTAGACCACCTCAAAGAGGGTGTTCATGGTATAAAGCATTGTAGGCGTGCCTACACTTGGAAGGGTGAATTTTTCTTTCCCCAACCAAGGTTAAACATCTTTTTTGGCCACCAAGGAGCTAGAACATCCCGAGCTCATTGAACTCAAAAGGGCAAGAGTAGAGGCACATCCGAAGTAAGCTTTGTGCTTGGAAGAGAAAGAACCAGAGTAGAAATGAGTAGAATGGATAACGAGAGGCATAGAGGCCCAAAACTTCAAAGAGGCATGGATGAGTTTCCCTTGCCAAGACCCAAAGAACATCCTAGGATCTTGATGCCTTCATAGTTGGTTAATTCCATGAAGAACTGCTTCAATGGCACTAGACACGTATACAATCATGTAGCAGAGTCTAGGCAAGTTTTGAGAGTTGAATAAGTTGAAGACTTGTTCACTCAGTAGAATGCTTTTGGCCTAACATGCAAAAACACTACCTTGACTTGGTTTCAACCAGTTCACCAGAGACAATTCAGAAACATTGAACAACTATTGGAAGCCTTCATCATGGAATTTTCTAAGAGTGGCATTAGGCAAAACACCTATCTCTGATACATAGCTTCAAACAAACACATCAGGAAACAGTTCAACTTGTAGGAAGATGGTTTAGACAATACTTAGAGAGATTTGCTGTTCCAAATTTACCTATGCCAACCAAGCAAGTGGCTTTATTTCTAGATGGGTCGTTAAGTACCAAATTGAGATCTTATGTGTACTTGAAGGACCCTAGATCCATAGAACAGTGTGTACACATGTGCATAGACATTGAGGATAATTTGGGTGATGAATTAGAGCTTTCAAAAGTAAATAAAGATTCAGATAGCTCTACTAGCCTCACCTCCAAACCATCCATATCTATTGAGGAACTTGTTGAGAAGGTAGCCCAAAAATAAGGAGTCTCTAGCAAGCAAACACCTAGATTTGTCTCACTAAAATGATGCTATACTTGTGGAGGAGACTATATGGCTAATGTATGCTCAATCATGGCACAACCCCAAAAGAACCCTAATAGCCAATATTGCACCATAGAAAGGAGGTATATTAAAACACCGCACAAGATTGGCCATATAATAAGCAAGTGGCTAGGTAAAATTGTCCACAGTCATATCCACAATAGGGGAGATAACCAGTACCCACCGTAGTAGTATGTTAGGCCCTAGCAACCCTTCCAGCCACCCTATCAAGCTCAACAAAGACCTCAACCAGTGTTTTACAACAACCTTCACCTCTAGCCAATGTGATCCGAGCAAAGTATGTAGGCACTAAAGAAAATTTGAGTAGCGCCTTAGTGCTAGCATCACCATTGATTTTTGAAAGTGACCCAAATAATCACAATTTTGATTTGGCTCATATTGATAGTCCATTGGCCTACGATATGGATTCACTAGAGTGTAACAAGACTTATCCTTACGAAAACCCTAGTGAACCTAGTTGGGAGCCAAAATATGCTAATGTCATGTATGCAAATCCTAATTGTAGATCCCAACTGAGATAGATAAGAACCCTAACACATAGAGGACCATGCTATAGATGCCAGGGAGATCACTTCATTCACGATTGCCCTATACATGCCCTATACCTGCACTTATGCAACCCCAATGAGTGAAAATTCAAGGTTTTTTTCCAGATTGTGAGAAGGAGCACCTCTTATGGGATTGTCCTAAGAACCCAAACAATGTACCGAATATCACTTCTATTAATGTCATTGGGTTAGTAATAGATTCTACTGGAAGTGTGACTTTCACTACCCTAGTGCAAGTAGTCACTAGAGTTTAGGCATTACACCAGAACCAAGGCTTAGGCCAAGAAAAGAGTTAGGAGGTTAGTGAGACAGAGAGTCTAACTAAGAAAAGGACAAGAGCCCAGTGAGACTGAGAGTCTAACTAAGAAAAGGACAAGAGCCTAGAAGGATATCCATGAACGAATGAAGAGAAAATGGTCGAAGAAGATGAGCAAACTTGAGGAAAGCCTAAGAGAAACAAAGGGCAAGATAATCAAACTCACATCTCAAATGCACTCTCACACACCACCACCACTGCCATCACCAACACCAACTAATCAACCTCATATAACCCCATCACTACCTAGAGTAGGATCAGTCTTAGCAAATTCCCACTCCTGAGGACTTAGACATGATGCTTAAAGCATATTAGGCTAGAATTCAAGAAGGGCCCAATGTGACAAAAAATGAAAAATGTTACCCCATGTCTGACCTAGAGATTGAAAGATCAAAGCTTTGTGCAAAAAAATGGTAGAATCGGCTCAAACAATGCTTGAGGTCAGTCGTTTGTTCAACTGCACAACCTCAACCAAAACACAAATACACTTTAAAGGATTACTAAAAAGATTGGAAATGATTATAGGTAACTCAGGAAAGCAAGCTACATCACAAGTGAATAACATCAAAAGTGAAAGGATAAGCCTTCATCCCAAGAATGCTTATGTTCCCAACTCCACCGAGTCAGGAACCTCTACTTCTATAGATCAATACTCAAAAGAGTTTCTAAGAGAAATTCAATAAGAGAGATGGGCTAAAGAAAGTGAAAATCCTCCTTCTATTGAAATTGTGGATGATTGGCATGATCAATTCACACAAGATATTCCTTCTATGTACAAAGAACAAGAGGATACCTAGTCTAGTGAATGGTTGGACTTTGAGTCGAATTCTTGATAGGAATTACCTCATTTCATAGGACCTTAGGAAGCAAAGTCCACCTGTATGAGAGGACCCATGGTCATGGTAAGTGATGAAGACTCAATCTTGCTTATAAATACCAAAGTAGTAAAGAACACCAAAGTGTAGTGCAATATCACTTCAGAGGAGCTACCCAAGGTTAAACCAAAACTATGGAAACATGTAGCCAATCAACTGCCAGAAGTGCCTAAATCTCATTCCCATGTAGGATCACATAAAATAGTGCCGAAAATACCCGTGGATAAGATAGGAGACATGAGTGAAGGAGAAGAAGGAAACACCTATCTCCCTATCACTCATCAGGGTTACACAACCAAGGATATTTTGGACTCGGGCACAGAAGTTGCAATTGCTACCACTTCCCTATGGAAGCGTTGGGGCAAGCCAACACTCAGGCCAATAAAAATGAAATTACTGATGGCCGATGGTCACATAGAGAGACCCTTAGGAATACTAGAAGGGATAACTCTCACTACCTATGGTGTAGAGTTTGAGCATACTTTTGCCATATGTGACTTTAGCAATGTTGGAGATAGACGTCTGAAGAAGCACGCGAACAACACAAGGAAGGAGAAGAAGCTTGGAGCACAACACACAATAGTGAATGTATTACTAGAGAATATACAAAGATAAGTAGCCCATTAGGGCAATAGGCGTATATACAAGCCGGGGGAAAAAAGCTCCTAAAGAGGAAAAAAAGAGCCCCGACGATTCTAGAGTGTTCACACACATCACCACCTAAATATATCAACAAATCCCCCCTGGAAGTGATGCAGTGAACAAGTAGTTGGCACTCATGTATAAGGAAGTTCCAGGCTATGTGGAAATCACTCCACAAAAGGAAGTAAGCCCAAAGCTTTGCAGAAAACTTCAAACTTCTCCCTAGGCAGAGCCTTCCTGAAAAGGTCTGCAATGTTCTCCTGCATGGGCACATATGCCAAGCTGATCTCCCCAGCAGAGAACCTCTCCCTGACATAATGATAATGCACCTCAATGTGCTTAGTGTGAGCATGGAACACAGGATTCCTCGCAACTGGCAATGCGCTCTGATTGTCAGTGAAGATGGTGGTGGCAGAAGACTGACCAACACCCAAATCAGCCATAAGGCATCTGAGCAACACACACTTAACAGTCGCTATGAAAGCTGCCCTATACTCAGCCTCACAACTGGAAGTGGCCACAGTAGGTTGCTTCTTGCTCAACCAAGATATACATGAGCTACCAAGCATGAAGCAAAAGCCACTAGTGGACACACCAGTGTCATAGCAACCAGCCCAGTCTGAGTCAGAAAAAGCATGCAAATCTAGCGGTAGTGACCCCCCCTTGGGATAAAACAACCCAAGTAGCCGAGTGCCGCTCAAGTAGCGAAAGGTGCACTTAACCGCTTGCCAATGCTTGACCCCTGGGCAATGCATAAACTTGCTCATCTGTGAGACAGAAAACTGAATATCTGGCCAAGTAATGCATAAGTAAATCAAGCATCCAACAGCTTGCTGATAGAGAACAACATCAAATGCATCTCCAGCATCATGAAGACTCAATCTTAAACCTGTCTCCATAGGAGTGGCAATAGGCTTATAATCTTCAAGGCCAAAACGCTGCAATAATGTGTCAATATATTTTGTTTGACACAAAGACATTCCACCATCAACGTGCATAAACTCAATGCCCAAATAATGATGCAAATGCCCCAAATCAGACATCTCAAATGAGGCATGCAAATCAGTCTTAAAATCAGCAATATGCCTCTCATGAGGACCAGTGAGCAGCATGTCATCAACATAAACCACAATGATCAGAAGTACATCATTAGCACGCTTAACATATAAGGTGCTTTTAGTGGGACTGTTCTCAAAACCATGTGCAATCAGATAGGCTACCAAGCACGTGGTGCTTGCTATAAACCATATAATGCCTTCTTTAACTTGCACACTTGGTTGTCATGCCCTTTCGGCACAAAGCCACGGGGCTGAAAAACATACACTTCTTCATGCAAGTCACCATTCAGAAATGCAGTTTTAATGTCCAACTGATGTACATTCCAACCATGATGGACTGCAAGTGCACAGATGCTCCGAACAGTAGTCATATGGCATGTAGGTGCAAAGGTCTCATCAAAATCAATGCCTCTTTCCTGTGCATAACCCTTTGCAACAAGCCTAGCCTTATACCTGTCAATTATACCATCAGGTTTACGCTTCAGCTTGTATACCCACTTAATGCCAATGGCCTTCTTGCCAAGAGGCAAGTCACATAAAGACCAAGTACCATTCTTCATTATTGCATCATATTCAGATTGCATAGCAGCCATCCAATTTTTTGAATTTTGTGCTTCATCAAACAAAACAGGCTCAGTCTCATCACAAAGACTAGATGCATCCATAACATAGCAATCTGATGCAAAAGAGGCACTATGAGAGCCTGATCGAGTATGATATGACAGAGGTGCATCTAATTTGCTGTCATGCAAGGTCTGCACTAGCCATTTTGGCATAGTTCTCGCCTGCTCAATATCAGCTCTCTCATCAATAAGTGCATCATGTAAATCTGCATCAGAAATGGAATTATCTGCATCATCATATGAAACCTATAAAGGCTGAGAAGTTGCCTCATTAGGACTAGCACTAGACTGTCCACCTGTAAAAAGAGGCAGCAAAGTATCATACATGTCTTTGGAGCTAACAGATGTCTCCTTAGTACATGAAAGCAATGGCTGAATAGCATCTTCCACAAAAACAACATCACGACTAACTAGAATGCATTTAGTTTATGGATGATACAGACGATAGCCTTTACTTTCAGAACTGTACCCAACAAAAATACATTTTACTGCTTTATCATCCAATTTTCTGCGATGTTGTTCAGGCACTAATGCATATGCCAAACAACCAAAAACATGCAGATGAGCAACAGATGGCTTGCGGTCATGCCAAGCCTCATATGGAATGATAGACTGCAGTGCTTTAGTGGGACACCTGTTCAGTACATATGCTGCACACATGACAGCCTCAAGCTAGAAACTATGTGGTAAAGCCTGACTCCTAACCATACACCTCGCCATCTCCATGAGAGACCTGTTCTTCCGTTCAGCAACTCCATTCTGTTGAGGTGTATACAGCATTGTACACTGGTGTTTTATCCAACATTCAGCCAAAAATGCATTAAAATCAGAAGACATATATTCCCCCCCTCGATGAGAATGGAGGGTGCCCATTTTACATGCTGACAGATTTTTAGCCAAAACCAAAAACTGTTTGAAGCACATGAACACTTCAGACTTTGCCTTCAATGGATATACCCATGCATGCCTGGAAAAATCATCGATGAAAGTCACGAAGTAGAGATAATTCCCAAAAGAAGTTGTTTGCATAGGACCACAAACATCACTATGTACAAGCTGCAATTTTTTAGTAGCCCGAACTGAACCATCTTTTGGAAAGGACGAACGCTGCATTTTTTCCAAAATACAGCCTTCACATACGTGTTTTCCATGTGCCTCAAGTTTGGGCAAAGAGGACACCATTTCAAATTTCTGTAGGCGTAGCAAACTAGCAAAATTCAGATGACCAAAGCATGCATGCCAAAGCTTTGCATCTGACATAGCCTGAGAATCATTTATTGCACATGCCAAATCATTTCCAGATCTTTCATAGTCTATGAGCTTATACAGCCCACGACATAAAATGCCAGAATCAATAATCACATCGCCATTTGACAGATCATGAATTGTACACCTGTCTTCAACAAATTTCACAACCAAGCCAATCTTGGCTAATGCAGAAACTGATAACAGGTTCTTCTTGATCCTTGGCACAAATAAAGCATCTGACAAAGTGAAAGAACTACCATCAGCAGTAGTCAAAATGATCTTACCAACTCCCATAACAGGATAAGAGGAGTTGTTGGCGCATGTAACAGTATTCCCTGTAGGGGCAGGCTCGAGTGAAGAGAAGAAACTGCGCTCCGAGGTAATATGTTTGGTTGCCCCACTGTCAAAATACCAAACACCTGAGTCTATTGCAGACATGCACTGATCATGAGAAGATGGTTCAAAACTGCAAATAGTAGTAAATGTCCATTCTTCTTCCTGCACAAGATTAGCAGACTCCATGTTTGGTGTAGGGGCTCCTGCAACAACCATTCCAGCCTCTTTCTTCTTTGCCTCTTTTGCAACCAGTTTTAAACAGTTCTTTATGATGTGATCATTCCCTTTACAGTACTTACAAAACAATTTTTGCTTTTCTGATGTTTTGTCATCTTTGTCTTGGTTCTTTGAATGTCCAGCATTTCCAGATTTCTGCTTACTAGTAGAAGAGCTCCATTTTCCTTTGCCCTTCTGACTAGCGAGGAAAGCTTGATCTGCAACACGCATAATGGACCTGTTCTGACTGGATTGATCTTCCTACAACAAAACAGAGACTAACTCCTCAAATGACAAGGCATTTGGATTTCCTTTCATCATCAACCTAAGAGTAGAAGAAAAACTCTAATATGAATTAGGAAGACCATTCAGAACGGTCTGCACAAGTGAGCTATCTGGTATAACCTCATCAGCAGAAATCAATTGTTCCTTCAAGTCTTTGATCTTTGTTAGAAAATTGTCCATAGAATCACCTTCATTCATGTGCTCACTCTCCAATTGTTTTTGGAGGTAAGCAACACGAGCCTCATTCCTAGCTTGGTACAATGTGGTAAGTGTACCCAAGCATCCTTAGCTGTTCTGCAAGAGCGAATGTGAGGAATAATGGCACGTTTGACAGACAAGGTTATCAAAGCATGTGCCTGGGCATCTCTGCCATCCCAACGAATCTGCTCTATAGTAGGTGCAGCAGAAACTGCAGCACGAACAGGAATATGCAGAATATCATCATCTTCGACACCTTTTGCATCAGGTTCAGTACCTGTAGTTGATGTGTGAATGAGGGTATGCGGGGATGCCTAAACTACCTTTAGTGGGTCTTGGGTGTCCTTCTATGCTAGGTTTAAGTGGGTGTCCAATGATGGGTTCTATTGAGCAAAATGGGGAAGTATACAGAGGGTAGTAATCAAAGAAAAGAGGGTGGCCTGGCAGGTTGGTTCACAAAAAGGAAAAGATTTTGATGAAAGTGGGGTTTGGTTAATGTTCATGATTACTACAGTAGTTTCCTCAGTGGTCGGTGGTGGGGGTGGGGGTGATGGAGGAGATGGAGGTTGCTCGGGTGAAATGGGTGATGTTTGTACAAATGTTTCAACAATAAGATCGATGGTGGTTGTAGAGGTAGCGGTTGGTTTGATGGTTGCTTCGCGTTTGGAGACCGGTATTCATATGTTCTTGCCTGCCCATGGCCTTGTTTGCACTCTGTGTTTGTCATATCAGATTGATTGTCGGACGGCAGTGTGCATAGCCTCTTGAAATCCCAGTGACTCTGTTAACAATTCGAGAGTAGTAATGAATTGAGGATCCACTCCGTTTGCAAGCATCTATTCAATCAAGGCTTGACATGATGTGAATGACAATCTAACTAGGACCGCCGGGGCACTTTTTTCCCTCTTTAGGAGGTTTTTTTCCCCCGGCTTGTACATACGCCTATTGCCCTAATGGGCTACTTATCTTTGTACATTCTCTAGTAATACATTCAGTATTGTGTGTTTGTGCTCCAAGCTTCTTCTTCTTCCTTTTGTTGTTCGCGTGCTTCCGCAGACGTCTATCTCCAACAGAATCTTCCCTTGCTTGACCATAAAAACACACTTTTTGGGTTGATGCAGACTTGATATTCTCTACATTTGTCAAAGATTTGTCTGTACCTGTGAGAGTTATCCCTTCTAGCAATCCTAAGGGTCACTCTATGTAGCCATTGGCCATTTGCAATTTCATTCTCATTGGCCTCAATGCTAGTTTTCCCCAACACTTCCATGGAGAAGTGGTTTCTCTTTTCTTTTTTTGGGAGCAGTGTCAAAAAACAAGAACAAAGAGGTTAGTATCAATAAGATATTTTATGTATGTCAAATGTGTCTCATGTGCCTTGGATTCTCAATTGTCTTTATGCATGGCCTTGTAATGTGGCCTTATATTAATGCATACTCTCGAAATGCATGACCTGAATGGTGCAAAAGACAGAGTTATGCCAAAGGCACATGGTTTCCACACGTAGAGGCTTCCGATGTTATTTGCAGATGTTGATGTCTTCTTTGTTTAGAGGTATCCATTGGATCTTGAAAGAATGCAATCAATCGATGGTTGAATGACAGTTGATTATTCCTTCTTATAGGGATCCATTTGAGAAGAGTGTTTGGTTGTGTAGAGATCACTTTTGGACTCCATCTTTGGATGGTTTCTTAAATTTTGTATCCCTCGTGGTTGGCTATTTGGTTCTATAGAGGCTACTAGTGCTTTTGGCTTTTGAACCCATACCCTTGTTGATTTCCTTCTTACTATTTCCGATGAGGTAAGTTGCTCTTCTTTTGATCTTTGTGCTTGGTTTTGACTCTTGCTTCTCCTTGGCTTCTTTGTTGAGACTTTTCTCATGAGTGACAACCTAGGGTTTTGTGTATGTAAGAGTATCTTGGGTACCCACATGTGTGAGCGTCCTTTTGAGTTGCAACTAATTCCTTAGGTACCCAAATTTGTACATTATTGTGGTCTGCCTTCATTGTTTGCTTTGGTACCCGATCTTGAAGTACTCTTTGAGATAGAGATCTTCGTTGTTCTACTACTTGTTTCCTTGGCTTTCTCTGTTGCTTCTTCAATAAAAGGTTTGACTATAATGGTGTGATTGACTGCTCTCCCTTTCATACCCAAATCTGCTTCATGTTTGGAACTACTTTCTTGTTGAATTCTGTTTCTCTATTTGATATAATGGTTGTCTTGTACTCTTTTGTTTGCCTCTGTGGTTGAACTACTATGGCTGCATTAGTCTTTGAATAAGAAGAGAGATTCACTCACCCTTCAAGCCTGTTCTTCCCTGGTTGAGTCTTTTTGCATCATAGATTTGTTGACATGTAATGCATTGTTCATGTACCCAAACTTGAAGAAGTTGACTTCTTAGGGTTAAGTTGACTTCATGGTCATAGATCCAATCTTGACCCAAGAAAAGTGGTTCTATAAGGTCCTCATCTTGACACACTAGCATTTTGACTTCCATGGAGACATCTTGAAGGTAGATGGGAAGTTCCAACTCACCCAAACAAGGGGTTTCCACACCTCCAATCCTATGAGATAGGCTTCTACGGAATTAATATTCAATTGAAGATCTTGGTAGTATGAGAATCTAACTACACTAGTTACTACACCTGAGTCAATCAAGGCTCTCATAGTCCTTACACTCTTTCCTTGTCCTACCTCCATGGTCACAAAGGGACATCGATCAACTATTCAAGGAGCAATTACACCTGATATTTGGCACATGGCCATGTGATATCTTGGGGCACTGACATCTAGGCCTTGTCGCCTTAACTTATTTCGCCTAATGTTCTCTCTAGCCTCTACCAGTGCTTCTTTTCTAACCCTTAACTCTTCTTCTTTTCGCTTCTTACCAGTGTTGAGTCTCATTGGCATATCCTCTATAAGAGGTTCTTGGTATAGCTTGACTTGTCATCCTCTAATATAGCTTGGCAAAATGTCACCTTCTAGAGTGGCCAATTGAACTGCACTACTAGTGGAAATTCTATTAATGATCATGGGTCCATATCCTCATTTTTCCAATTTACGGGCATGTTGCTTTAGTGCATAAACCAACACTAGGTCTCCCTCTTTCAATCCTTTATCCTTGATGTGTGCATCGAAGTATGCCTTTTGTCTTTTCTTTGCAACGTACATGCCTGTTGCTGCTTGTAGCTTAGTCTCACCTAAGCATTCTAGATCAAATACCCTAGAGGATAACTCGTGTCCATTCCACACTTGTGCTCTTGTGATACTTTTGAAGTCGGGATCAAGAAGTCTAATGGCAACACAACATTCTATCCAAAGACCATCTAAAATGGGGTGGCATTGAGTACCATTTTGTAGGCAACTCGGTAAGCCCAAACAACATGATGTAGTTGTTTATCCCAATCAGAGTGTTTATTATTTATCAATTTTTTCAATACATCACATAGGATCTTATTTGTGCTCTCGGCTTGTCCGTTAGCTTGTGGATGATAGGGGGGAGACTTCTTATGTATCACCAAGAATTCTTGGAGAAGGTTTTAAATGACTTTGTTATAAAATGTGTACCTCTATCACTTACTAACTCTATTGGTAACCTGTATCCAGTGAACACGTTCTCGAATAAGAACTTAGCTATCATTTGAGCATCGTTCCTTGTCGTGGCTTTACTTATACCCACTTTGTAAGGTAATTTGTGGCTACAATAATGTACTCTGCATGGGAATTTCTAGTTGGGGGGTTAGTAGGACCTACAAAGTCTATACCCCATTTCAAGAATGCACGTCTTCCCATCATTGGCCTCAAAGGCATCTCATCTTTTCTGATTGGATATTGTGCATGTTGGCATGTGTCACATCTCTTCACATAGGTATGTGCATCCATATGAAGGGTGGGCCACTAGAGTCCTAAGAATAGAACGGTCTTAATTACTCAGTGAAGTTCAAAGTGTCCACTTGCAACACCGCTATGTGCAATTTTAAGATTTTCAAATAGTCTGATTTGTGAATGCAGAGTCCTAAGTAAGCATCTTTGCCTCTTTATTATAGGTTGTCTCCTACTAAGTGTATTCTTGAGCCTCTTGCTTCATGCTTCATCTTCTTGCTAGACTAGCCTTGCTAGTTAGTGTTCCCAATTTCATGAAGTCTACCAATGGAGTGCTCCATTCTAGAATTAATGACACGTGATAAAGGGTAGCATAATCCACTGGCATTCTCTTTTGGCACAGTGGAAAATTCTTAATCAACTCATGTATTTCCTTGTCCATACTAGGCAGATACACTCCTAAACATTTCAGATTATGCAATGTTCATTGTTTAGAATAATGATTTCCTAGAAATCCTTCATGGGCTTGTTGCACTATACTCATCCCCCTTGACACAACAAGCTAATACACCCTCTCTATCTTGTTTGTACATACTTGTTGCCTAATATAGGCCAGAACAACCATACGAACTAGACTACCAAGCTGAGCAGAGATCTCAACATATGTTATTTGCCCATTTAGGAACAACTTCTAAACTGAACAGATAAGCCTTGGGCAATTCATCAAACACTGCTTGCGATGACTCTCTTGAAGTGATGCGAGAAAGGTGATCCACCCTTAGGTGGGTCCTACCTTTCCTAACAACCACTTCAAAGTCATATTCCATTAGTAAGAGGAACCATCTTACTAAGCCTCTTGTATTGCAAGGCTTATTGAACAAATATAATAAAGCTTGATGATCAGTGAAAAATTTGAATTTCTTGGCCAATAGATAGTGTCTAAACGTCTTCACAACATACACCATGCATAAGTCTTCTCTTTTAGTTGTTGTATAGTTTCGTTCAGTTGCATTTAGTTGTCTGCAACATTAGCTATAGGCAAATCTAGATTCCCTTCACCTGTGTGTTGTGCTAGGACACATCCTATTGCATAATTTGATGCATCTACATGGACATGGAATGGTTTATTCCAATCAAGAGTGGTCAGTATTGGTCTTGTGCACAAACGTCTCTTTAGTTCATTGAAGGAATTTTCGCATTCCTTGTTCCACTCAAAATTTTTCAATAAAGCGTAAGAGGTTTATCTTTGTTAAAAGTTATCTTTGTACAATTATCTTTGTCAAAAGTTATCTTTGTACATTCAATATTGTGTGTTGTGCTCCAAGCTCCTTCTTCTTCCTTGTGCTATTTGCATGCTTCCACAGACATTAAAATCCAACACAAGACTCAACTGGAATATATCAAGACCAATCGATTAGGTGCTCGCATCTATGAGGACGGTCTGAGAAGATCTGTTGTCCAACTTAAAAACCTAGATCAACCCATTGAACTAGAACATCCAGTACTCGAATTCGAAAATGGATCCTACATTGATAAAGAAGGGACCATGTATGTAGTCACTAACCAACTGGATAGAAAAGATGAATCTGGTAACATAATTCCAGAGACTGAGATGGATGACATAGAGCAAAGGAATCTAGGAAGAGAGCCAGGAACCCCTAGAGAAAAGTCAATTTTAACCAGGATACTCACACCAGAATGGATTCCCGAGGATAATAGAGGTGTAGACTTATTCTCGAATAGAGAGACTGATGAAGCCTTTTATAGGTTTAAGAGTGGTCAACCTAGAGAAGTAGGAAGTGTTATGATATATGAATTCAAAGGTCCTAATACCCTAGGCAAAGCATCTACTTAGACAACACATCGGAGAGAGTGTTTGTGGTAACAGAGCAAGGTAGGCATGCCTACACTTGGAAGGGTGAATTTCTTTTCCCCAACCAAGATCCAATGTCTCTTATGGGCACCAAGGAGTTGGAACATCGCAAGCTCATGGAGCTCAGAGGGACAAAAGTAGAGATAGACATGAGGTAAGCTTTGCCAACCCATTAGGAAGAGAAAGAACGGGAATAGACATAGATAGAATCGAAAACGAGAGGCATAGAGGCCCAAGGAATGAAAGAAATGCATATGAATTCCCTCTATCAAGGCCTAGAGAACATCCTAGAATCTTGAGGCCTACCCAACTGGTCAAATCCATGAAGAATTGCTTCGATGGCACCGGAGATCCATACGATCATGTTGCATAATTTAGACAAGTGTTGAGAGTTCAACAAGTTGAGGATATGTTCACTCAGTACAATGCCTTCGGTCTAACTCTCAAGAACACTGCCTTAACATGGTTTCAACCACTACATCAAGGTCAGTTTAGAAATATAGACCAATTGCTAGAAGCCTTCGTTATGAAATTCTCCAAAAGTGGCATCAGACACAACACCTCCTCACTGATCCATAGCTTTAAAGAGACACCCCAAGAGACAATGAGACTTGCAGGGATAAGATTTAGGCAATATTTGGAGAGATAGACCCGAGGTAAGCTTTGCCAACCTAGTAGGAAGAGAAAGAACGAGAGTAGACAAGGATCGAATGGAAAACAAGAGGCATAGAGGCCCAAGGAATCAAAGAAATACAGATGAATTCCTCTACCAAGGCCCAGAGAACATCCTAGAATCTTGAGGCCTACCCAACTGGACAAATCCATGAAGAATTGCTTCAATGGCACCGGAGATCCATACGATCATGTTGTAGAATTTAGACAAGTGTTGAGAGCTGAACAAGTCAAGGATCTGTTCACTTAGTACAATGCCTTTGGTCTAACTCTCAAGAACATTGCCTTAACATGGTTTCAACCACTACATCAAGGTTAGTTTAGAAATATAAACCAGTTGCTAGAAGCCTTCATTATGGAATTCTCCAAAAGTGGCTCAGACATTACACCTCCTCACTGATTAAGAACAAGAATAGACACAGATAGAATGGAAAATGAGAGGCATAAAGGCCCAAGGAATCAAAGAAATGCAGATGAATTCCCTCTACCAAGGCCTAGATAACATCCTAGAATCTTGGGGCCTACCCAACTGGTCAAATCCATGAAGAATTGCTTCGATGGCACTGGAGATCCATATGATCATGTTGCAAAATTTAGAAAATTGTTGAGAGATGAACAAGTTGGGGATCGGTTCACTCAGTACAATGCCTTCGGTCTAACTCTCAAGAACACTGCCTTAACATGGTTTCGACGACTGCATCAAGGTCAGTTTAGAAATATAGACCAGTTGCTAGAAGCTTTCATTATGGAATTCTCCAAAAGTGGCATCAGACACAACACCTTCTCACTAATCCATAGCTTTAAATAGAGACCTCAAGAGACAGTGAGACTTGTAAGGATAAGATTTAGGCAATATTTGGAGAGATGTCCTATTCCAGAGTTACCAACACCAGCCAAACAAGTGGCATTATTCATAGATGGATTGTTAAGTACCAAACAGAGATCTTATGTGTACTTGAAGGACCCTAGAACCATAGACGAGTGTGTAAGAATGTGCATAGACATTGAGGATAATCTAGAGGAGGAGTTAGAGCTTTTAAAAATCTATAAAGATTGAGATAGCTCTACTATCCTCACTTCCAAACAATCCACATCTATCGAGGAACTTGCTGAGAAGGTAGCTCAAAAATTAGAAGTTTGTAGCAAACAGATACCTAGATTTGCCCCAGTAAAATGATGCTATATGTGTGGTGGAGACCATATGGCCGACGTGTGTCCAATTATGGCTCAACCCCAAGTGAGCCCTAACAGCCAATATTGCACCATAGAAAGGAGGTACACTAACCACACCGCACAAGACTACCCTTATAACAAGCAAGCTGTTAGAAAAAGCTATCAACAATCATATCCCCAACAAGGAAGATACCAAAACCAATACCCACCATAGCAGTATCATAGACTATAGCAACCCTACTAGCAACCCTATCAAGCACAACCAAGGCCTCATCCTGTATTAGCTCAGCAACCTTCAACTCCAGCCAATGTGATTCTAGTGAAGTATGCAACCGCTGAAGAAAGCTTGAATAGAGCCTTAGTGCCAGTATCACCATTGATTACAGAAAGTGAACCTAGTGATCAAATTTTGACTTGACTCATATCGATAGTCCACTAGCTTACTATATGCAATCGCGTGAGCATAATGAGACCTAATATTATGAAGACTCGAGTGAACCTAGTTTGGAGCCAGAATATGCAATATCATGTACGCAAACCCCAACCTAGATAGATTAGACCCCAAGCACCTAGAGGACCTTGCTACAGATGCCAAGGTGATCACTTCATTCATGATTGGGCTTTACCTGCACCTATGCAACCCCAATGAGTGACCATTCAAGGTTTTTGCCAAGATTGTGGGAAAGAGCACCTGTTACGAGGCTCTCCTAAGAACCCAAACAATTCATCATAAGATCACTCCCATTAACGTTATTGGGTGAGTAGTAGATTCTACTCAAAGTGTGACTTCCACTACCCCAGTGCAAGTAGTCACCAGAGCTCAAGCATTACAATAGAACCAAGGCTTAGGCCAAGAAAAGAGCTCAGAGGTTAGTGAGATTGAGAGACTAACAAAGAAAAGGACAAGAGCTTGGAAGGATAGTCAAGAGAGAATGAAAAGACAATGGCTTAAGAAGATGAGCGAGCTAGAGGAAAGCTTAAAAGAAACAAAAGCCAAGATAGTTGAACTCACCTCTCAAACACACTCTCACACGTCACCTCCACCACCACTCCCACCACTTTCTCATGCACCACCTTTTAATCCACCTCATGTAACCCCACCACCCCCTAGAGTAGGATCGATCATAGCAGATCCCACTCTCAAAGACCTAGACATGATGCTTAAAGCATATCAGGCCAGAATCCAAGAAGGGACCAATGTGACAGATCATGAAAAGTGTTACCCTAGAGTGGACTTAGAGATTGAAAGAACAAAGCTTTGTGCTAAGATGGTAGAGTTGGATTATACCATGTTGGAAGCCATTTGCCTCTTCAATCGCTCTAGTTCAACTAAGATTCAATTGATTTTGATGGACTATTAGAAAGATTGGAGAGTTTAATTGCAAAATCTAGAAAAGAAGAGACCTCACAAGGTAAGGACAAGGCAAATGAAAGAGTGAGCATACCTCCCAAGGAAGCTTATGTGCCTAATTCCATCAAACCAGACATCATTTCTTCTATGAATTAGTATTACCAAGAATTTCTAAGAAAAATTCAAGAAGAGAAATGGGCTAAAGAAAGTGAAAAGCCTCCACCCATTGAACTTGTGGATGACCTACATGACCAATTCCCACAAGGTATTCCTTCTATATATGGAGAAAAAGAGGATGCCCAGTGTAGCGGGCGATTAGATTTTGAGTCTAATTCCCTATAAGAACTGCTTCATTTCATAGGTCCATGGGAAACAAAGTCTACCTGTTTGAGAGCACCCATGGTCATGATAAGGAATGAAGACTTGGTTTTTCCTAGAAACACAGAGGTAGTAAAGAGCACTAAAGTGCAGTGCAATCTCACTCTAGAGGAGCTACTCAAGGTTAAGCCAAAATTGTGGAAACATGTAGCTGATCAAGTTCCAGAAGTAGCTAAACCTCATTCCAAGGTTGGATCACATAGAAATGTGCCAGAAATACCCTTGGATAAGATAGGAGACATGAGTGAAGCGATGATGACATCAGAGATATGCATGGAATACAGGTCAGGTAGTAGATTTAGGAGAGTCTATGGCAGTTGATTATGCTAGTGATGGTGATATCACTTTCTCCTATGGTTCATCTTAGGATTCCTCTTATTCATTGGATTGCACACATATGGCTTGGTTGCTTGATGCATTGGCCACTTTTCATGTTACTCCACATCACGAGTGGTTTTGTAGATTCTCATGTGAGAGTCGTGGATGTGTGCACTTGCCTGATGTTACGACATATGACATTGAGGGTGCAAGAGATGTATGACTTATGCTACCTAGTAGAGCATCACTTAGACATGTATGTTATGTGCCTTCATTCCCTATGAGCTTGATTTCAAAAAGCCAGTTATAGGAGAGTAGATGTTATGCATTCCTTGGTGAGCATCATTTTCAATTGCAGTTGGGACAACTTATATTTGTCAGAGGTGCTAGGATTGGGCATAGGTATCCACTGCAGGTACTTCATGTGAGAGACAGTCTCGTCTCAGTGGGAGTTCAGCCTTATGTGCGATGTGAGACTCTTCATGTCTCATTTTGTCTACCTACACATAGGTCTATTGACATCCATGATGCACATGTATGGAAGGATTCAGATGCTCCAATGGATGCACATGTAGAGCATGTTTTGGATGCTCATGATGCTTATATAGAGAACGATTTTCTTGATCATATGGAGCACACTTTGGATGATCATTTGGATGCTTTAGAGCATGTTGTGGATGCTCATGTAGAGCATTGTGATGATACTCAGTTAGAATTTGATCATCAGTTTGCTCTTGGTGTTGATGTTATGCGGTTAGCTCATGTGGAGCATGATGATACACTTGGTGTCGTAGAGCAAGATAGCTCTTATGATACACAGTGTATGGTAGAGCATACTAGCTCTTAGGGTGCACAGGTAGACACATCCTTGGTTGAGAGGATGACTGATTTAGATGTTGATGAGTTAGCAATCATGCAGTCATTCTTGGATTTGCTTATGCCCGATGTTGACATAGATATGTCAAGACATGTTGGTCATGACGATGGTTCTTTGGATGCCTTGGATATAGGTATGGTATGCATGCTTAGGTTAGCTAGGATAACACATGTTTCGTTAGCATTCAGGAGTTTGATGTATGAGTTTTCATGCTCGAGACCAGATATTGCAGTTGCTATTGGAGCATTTGTACTTAGAGTTGTCAATCATTCGATGATTCACATAGGCATAGAGCGAGTGGGAGCTTTGCAAACTTCATTAGTTCTTGCATCAGTCAGATATGAGCTCGACTCTTATCGATATGAGTCTAGAGCAGTTTGAGGTGCATGGATTCACCTTGTTCGAGGCAATTGGTGTCCTACATCATTCTTTGTATGTATTACCACTTATGGTCACATTGACCCTTAAGTGGGAGATTGTTGGGGATGTAAGGGTCATGGGACCTTACCCCATATTCATATATATACATCATATATAGAACATTGCCTCATGAGAGATCATTATGTGGGTTTCGAGGCTCCCATGCATCTATGCACATCTATCTTCTCTTCTCTCTCTCTCTCTCTCTCTCTCCATCTTCTCTTTGCTCCTTTTGTTCTGCACATAGAAGCCCTTCAGCATGCACACACACAAGGCAAGATAGCAAAGATAGGAACAATGGAAACTTCTCTTAGCAAGCTCAAAGAAAGTTTACAATGCTCACGAATAAGTTCAATGTCCAACTAACCAACCCCAAAAATGAGCTAGCTCTCTAGCTCTTTTTATAGTTTTTTGAGTAGTTTTGGCCCTGTCCAAACCTAGTGTCCAGCCTAACTAAATTAGGTTCTAGGGCTTATTTGAGAGCTCAAATAGAATAAACGAAAAGAAAATCAATACATAGGTAGTTCTAACACTCCTCAAGCTCAACGACTCCTTGGCTTGAACAAAATGGAGTTGCAAAAATGTGAAATGATATTTACAATGATTTTTAGTGATCAAAATCATTGTTTTTATAGGTACTTTTAAAAATTTGACATACATTTCTTGGAGCTCCTTGTCCTTGACCTTGAGTGCCAACACTCCTTCCCCCTCTCGAGTCTGTCATCCCTGACAAACCCTTGTTGGAGTGGGTGTTCCATGCAGTACTTTGAGAAGTAGTGTCCATCATGTATCATGAAGAGCAATTTGCCTTCCAAATGTAGCGGGGTTTGTTGTCCTGTTTTGCATTTTATCATTGCTAGCCTTTGCAAGTTTTAGACCCTTTGTATGTACTTCTTCCTTGGATTCCAGCATGACCATGTATTTTTGAGCTTCCAAGAATTATGAGTTGCTCAAAAGAGGTTGTCAGCTTTGATTGTGAGTAGCTGTCGGCTGTGAATTGCTTCATAGGTACTGATGTTGTAACCTTGGTGTCCTCTGGATCTTCAAACTTGGGTTTCTCATCTAATATGCCAAGTACTTGTAACCCATAATGAATGATGGGTAAGTGCATTAGTGCATGGGTTGAAGAAAATATGTGCCTTGTGCATGGCCTTGTAATATGGCCCTATGTATGCATACTTGGGAAATGCATAGTAAGAAGTATGGTGCAAAAAACTGGGTCTTGAGCAAAGTGCTCAAGGGTATGCTAACAAAGAGCTTTCCTAATCTATCATTGTTATAGTGTTGCCCAAGTAGGGGATGCTTACCATGGTGAATGGCTGGTCGATATTCATCTCTTTGCATTGTACTCGCATCATAGTGATTGACCATTGGCTTTTCTTTCATTGTTGATGGTTTACTAATGAGATTCTTGGAGCGCATGGTCCTGTCCCTGGTTGAAAAGAGTAAGTTGTTCCAAGTTTGAACAGAGTGAAGAAATTCCAAGAGTGTAGTCTGTAACCATGAAGATGGTACTTAATTCTATGGAAGGTAAAATATAATGTTTGCCTATACTTAAAGGGATTTCTTAAAGGTGAAATCCAAGAGCATGAGCGGATGCTTAACCAATAGAGAGATTCCTCTAAAGTCCCTAAGGTAGCCACTTAAATCTTTAATAAAAAAGGAATCTAAAGACAAGATGTGATAAGACAAGATGTGAAAAGCTCTTGTCGCTACAAAATTGTTCAAGAATAACCAATTGGACTTGAATTTGACAAATTCAAGTACTTGGAATTTCGATTGGTTTTCATTTGAAAACCCTAGCAAAGACCAATGGATATTCTATCAAGAGGTTTTCAAGTTTCCAAGGCAAATCACATGATTGTGAGATGATCATGTGAAGGAATCAAAACCTAGAATATCATGTTATAGGTAATGCCTGAAGCTTCAAAATTCTTTTAAAGAGTTGAAGTAAAAAGGTACTCTATCAAGATATGTATAGACTTTAGGATAAGTATCACCCACACATTAATGTGAATATAAAATAGAGTGCTATGGGACACCAAAATTTATACTCAGATTGATGTAGGAAAGATGGTATGGGACATCGGACCATGGGATGATAATTATCTTATAGTTTTAGATTGGATCTTGAAGTTAGGTTTGATCCTTAAGGGAATTAAAACTTCAAAGAAGGGGTTTAAATTCAAGGAGGATAAAAGTAGTATGTCAAGATATTTCAAGATACTTCAAGATCAAGGAAGCAGAAGATATGAAGTAAGTAACTTCCAAGATCTTCTTTTTCAAATAAAGGCAATAAAGAAACACTTCAAGATAAAGTGTTGATTTAGAAATATTTATTAAATTTCTAAACAAGTAGGACTTTGATATTGAAATGATCCTTTCATCTAAGGAATAGACTGACTAAGTCAAGCACCAAGTTCCTAGTGTAACTTGGTAAATTCAATCCTTTGACTCAAAGAAATGCACAAGAATTGGATTCCCAGTAAGGAGTCATAAAGATTGAATATAGGCATGAACTTAGTCTCAAGTGAAGCATTGTTTGAGTAAAAAACTCAACAATAGAACCTCAGTGGGTCAACACACTGATGTTGGATACCACACTAGTATCTTGTGGTTGGATGATGTTTAGATTTACACTATGAATCTTTTTAAGAATCCAGTTTATTTCTCTTAAAGATCGAAAAAATGCTTCAATACATTGTTGAAACAGATCATTGATAAGTTAAAGTCTTGGGTCATCTAGAAATTGACTCCTTGCAAGTTTAATCTTTTGAAGTTTGAATTGGTTGTATAGATTTTTAGTTCTTTCTTTCTGGTTTCTGAATCTTTTTGACTCAGATATGGTATCTGATTCTTTTCACAAAAGTCGAGGGTTAAACGATTAGAACTAGGTAACTAAATTATACATCCCAGATAGATGTTCTATACAACAACCTTTTTCAATCATCAAAAGATGTTAAGTCCAAGATTCACTTATTCGTTTGGGTTTGCTTCCAGTTACTAGCATAACTCTCATGACTTTTTAGAGTACAATACACTATAGAACAATGAAGTTAGGAATTGCCCATCAGGTTGATACTTCCCAATAAATTTTAGCTCAAGTCTTTGAGAAAAGTGTCCTAAGTTGGACAATTTTCATTTTGAATTTGAATTGTTCAAGTTTTAGTATGGTTGAATCAAAGTAAATTGTAAACTTTCTACTGCAGTTTACATAGGATTTGTAAACTCATTAAGACAAAGTAGTCCTCTAGTCAAGTGAAAAAAATCAAGTTGTTGCTCTAAGGGTTGCCCATAATTTTTCTCATGCTATGGCATCCTTTAGCCCTCATGAAAATACCTTCTTTTTGTAAATTAGGAGATGTCCATGTGAACACTCTCCTAAAACCACTTTTTGATATTTCCTCTAGTCTATGGTATTGAAGCCTTTTCTTTGAAAACTCCTTGTTGCTCAAATACCAAAATCCCCACGTAGAAATCTCACGCGCTCACTCTCTCTCTAGGTGGTTAGTCCCATATCACATAAAGATTCTCTTTTTGATTTAGCACATGTGGTCTTTTGACCACATGTTCTTATTCACATATGCCTCTCTTCTCTATATAAAGAAGAGCCTCATTTGTAAAAGGAGGTCCCTTGGCCATGGCCTTGGCCTCCATTTTGGTAATGGAAGAAGGTGTCATTTGCTACTCTCTTGCCTCCTTGTGTGCAATGGCGTTGGTCTTGGTGTATGGATTTGCATGTGTGTGTGCATGGTTGGGAGGATGTTCCCCTTTGCTCCTTGTGACGTTGGCCATTGTTGCCATTGCTCCATGAGCGTGGGTGAACCTCTCCTCTCATTATTTGCCCCAACTTGGAGAAACCTCTCACTTCCATGTGAGGCGGTTAGGGTTGTTGTTCCCCTATTCTCAACAATTTGGCGCCGTTGCCGGGGATGTCGGCCTTTAGCCGTTGGTTTTTCCAAGTTTGCGTGTCCATATTTCGTGAGATGCACCTTGACACTTGGAGGAGGATGAATACGTGTGGCCTTCGGTTGGCCTAGGGTACCTCTCTTCTTTTAATTTTTGAGTAGTTTAGATCTTTATTTTTGTTTGTTGCACAAAAAAAAAAACATCCCCTAACCCCCTCTTCTCTCTCTCACACTTTCACATACACATACTCACTCTGGCATCACCCTCCATCTCTCTATCATTTCTTAATTTGAGTGGCTGCCTTGAAAAGGGAGATGGGTGGAACCCTCTCTACTCCCTTCTCTCTCTTCACCTTCAAGAAAACCAAAAAAAAGGAAGTTGAATTTGCGATTCCCATGACTCCTATTTCTCCTTATGAATTCGCAAGAAAAATAAATAAATAAAATCAAAAAAAAATTTGAGTACTTTTTTGTCTTGCTCATGTTCGAAATTGAGGACGGATGGCCTTCTTGTCGAAATGCTTACTTTTTGTCCTTCAAATTCAACTCGAATGAGCTTTAATGCTCTCTGCGATCCGTATCAATCTTGCGATTTGGGGAGTGGAGGTATCGACTCCTCTCTCTTCTCAATTGAATGCAGGGACTTGGGTAGGTGAGGGATGGTCCTTACCCTCCCTCCCAATCTTTTTGGAATCCGTCATTTCGGGGTTGAGCCTAACGGGCTCCACCTCTGTGTCTACGTAACCTGGCCATGGCGGGTGGAGCTCTGTCCCCTACCAGAGTGATGTTGAGCCTTCTCCTTTCTACCTTCTACCTCGTCTGGCTCGAGCTAGGTCCTCTACCTACTCTGGGGTCTCGTCTCATTGGCTGTGCCGAAATGGAGCTTACCCGCATTCTATCCCTGTACCGAGGGTCTGTGCACTTTGTTTGGCCTTCATTCACTCCCTCGTCAAGTATTCTTGCTCCAGATTTGTGGTTCATATGGAAGGGGGTTGAGCTTCATCTCCAATCTTCCCGCTTGGCTTCTGATGGAGAAGAACGCGATTCTTGTTGGTGCTGGTCTGCTCACTTGGTGGAGGTCTGCGTCGCCCACCCTGTGATTTTTCGCAGCTACGAATTAAAGGTGTTGGTGACATTTGGACCATATGCTGAACCTGGTCGATAGTAGTGTGTGTCCTTTCAAAATCTTTGCAGAAGCACGTTTCTGTCCCCGCAAAGATCCCCTCTGCATTTTTGATTCGGCACCATCTCGTTTCTCCTACGCCCCTCTAAACACTCGAGCCCTAAGTCGTCGGCACTGGGGGGATTGTCCTTTGCTTGATTTTGTTCATACTTGTCCAGCACTCTTGATACTATTGTTAATATCTGAGTGACATTTCTGACTATTGTCCCGCTTCAATTATGATCGTTGGTCTGACTGCCAACATCGCATGGAAGTAACTGGCAGTTGGCGACTCATTTTTTCTGAGCTCTTATGGGCATGATGGGGAAAGGGAGTTTAACTCAGCTCATGCATCAACCTTCCCCATGATCTCTGTGTTTTCTTTTCAAGACCATAATTGTGTGAGGAATCCAGAACTTCGATTGGGCTGTCCGACATTTTCCCTTGCTATTCTTGTTCAACGATGTCAAGGGATAATCAGATATGATCGGTAGAGCTGGTGTCAGATTCTCTCCCCGCCTGCTCAGAATGGTAACCACTAAAAGAACTATATCAAGAGCGGATGATGCTTCCTGGGAACGATAATAGATGAAGATATTAGATGTTTCTCGCTTTTACGACAAGCTCTCAAACAAATTGGCTGCAGTAACTAGAAAAGAGTGTTCAATTAGCACCTTTGTAAATGTCTACTTGTCTTGAGGACAACCATGTGCTTTCTAAAGACTTTTCTGAAGAGTTCTTGCAGGAATGACAATTTTGAAGGACTGAAGTAACCTAAAATGTTGGACTGAAAATGATGAATTTTTTAATGCTAATGCAGGAAAACTCTGTCTGGGGGGATATCCTACTTCCATCAAAATTTAACATAACGGTTGTCTTTGATGAATGTAGAAGAGGTGGATAGGATTTGGGAGGACTGCAGGCAAGTGGAACCAATTGCTCGAGGACTATATAGGTTGAATGTGGCTCCTTGGCCCTCTATATGAATTGTCTATCTCAGTTGCAAGGTGGGTGGTTGGTGCTGTTTGTTCTCCAAGGACCTATATCTGGTCATTTTCATGATCTGATCTGCCTCATGTCTACTCTCCCACCTCCTGAGGGTTATACTGGGTTTGTCATCACTCTCTTAAGGCTGGAAATTTGAGGATTTTTGAAAAGATTGCTAATGGATTAGGTTTGTTTCCCTCTTGAAGTTTGAGCATGGCATAACAGTTTCATATGGGCTCTATCTTTATTTAATGATAGTTTGTAACCTCCTTTTTTGAACTAGTTCTCTCAAAACAAGGATGACAAGGTGATCATTTTGTTATGCATTTCTACCTTTCTACGTATGTGTGGACACGCTGAAAGTTGGTTGCACCTTTCTATACTTAGTTGTTTTGACTTAAAATTCAAGCTTAAGGTTTCTCAGTGCCCTAATTCAGGTTGGTGTACTTGACAAAAGCCCACAAGGTGTTTTTAAGTGACCAAAGACTTTCTGATATGATGGGTCGAAGAGTTGGGAATGATAGAGTTAAAAGCCTGTGTGATTTCCTAATAGTTGATGACCAGGGTAAAATTAAACACTTTAACAGGGTTGGTTGAGTGGCTAAAACTCATAATGGTGTAACAATCAATGATTAACATAACAAACAAATACATATGATTATCATTTTCAGTTGCCATGATAGGTCGGAGTGCCCAGAACTATGATAAGAATTCTGTTTGATTGTCCACTTTGTTGGTATCAGTTATTGTCTTCTTGAATGTCGATCGGATTGATCGATCATTGCTTACAAGATTAGGGATTTATTGCCCCAAGACACTTAAGACGATTTTTACCATTTATTTGCATCTACTGCTTTAAGTGAAATAACAGAGGCTAGTTTTTGTGCAACTTCATGATGTTCTTTGTGCTGTAATACAAGATCCAGTGAATATGCAGGTGATGTGTTTCTCCATAGGAGAAAGATGAACAAGTACCACCTCCAAGATAGGAAACTTGAAGGAAAAGAGGAGATGTGACTCAGTAGCTTGTTGTATTGTCTTTCTAAAGATTGTGGCACTTCATGTTCACATATCATATTAACAAGAAGAGATTGCACAAAACACCCTCAGGCTCGCAAGAAGAAGCTTTTATATGATGCTAATCCTTATTGCAAGGTGTTCTGTCTGTCATCTTTTTTTTGCACTTTTTGTTGCCTTAATAAGTCCAGTGCGATGTCGTTGTACTACAAGCATGCAGGAAGGATGCTCTTGATTTCCAGTCTGGGGTCTTCTGCTGATCTGTGCAGAGAACTATTGATAATAGACCTTAAATAACTTTTCTTCTTCATACTGAGATGGATGACATAGAGCAAAGGAATCTAGGAAGAGAGCCAGGAACCCCTAGAGAAAAGTCAATTTTAACCAGGATACTCACACCAGAATGGATTCCCGAGGATAATAGAGGTGTAGACTTATTCTCGAATAGAGAGACTGATGAAGCCTTTTATAGGTTTAAGAGTGGTCAACCTAGAGAAGTAGGAAGTGTTATGATATATGAATTCAAAGGTCCTAATACCCTAGGCAAAGCATCTACTTAGACAACACATCGGAGAGAGTGTTTGTGGTAACAGAGCAAGGTAGGCATGCCTACACTTGGAAGGGTGAATTTCTTTTCCCCAACCAAGATCCAATGTCTCTTATGGGCACCAAGGAGTTGGAACATCGCAAGCTCATGGAGCTCAGAGGGACAAAAGTAGAGATAGACATGAGGTAAGCTTTGCCAACCCATTAGGAAGAGAAAGAACGGGAATAGACATAGATAGAATCGAAAACGAGAGGCATAGAGGCCCAAGGAATGAAAGAAATGCATATGAATTCCCTCTATCAAGGCCTAGAGAACATCCTAGAATCTTGAGGCCTACCCAACTGGTCAAATCCATGAAGAATTGCTTCGATGGCACCGGAGATCCATACGATCATGTTGCATAATTTAGACAAGTGTTGAGAGTTCAACAAGTTGAGGATATGTTCACTCAGTACAATGCCTTCGGTCTAACTCTCAAGAACACTGCCTTAACATGGTTTCAACCACTACATCAAGGTCAGTTTAGAAATATAGACCAATTGCTAGAAGCCTTCGTTATGAAATTCTCCAAAAGTGGCATCAGACACAACACCTCCTCACTGATCCATAGCTTTAAAGAGACACCCCAAGAGACAATGAGACTTGCAGGGATAAGATTTAGGCAATATTTGGAGAGATAGACCCGAGGTAAGCTTTGCCAACCTAGTAGGAAGAGAAAGAACGAGAGTAGACAAGGATCGAATGGAAAACAAGAGGCATAGAGGCCCAAGGAATCAAAGAAATACAGATGAATTCCTCTACCAAGGCCCAGAGAACATCCTAGAATCTTGAGGCCTACCCAACTGGACAAATCCATGAAGAATTGCTTCAATGGTACCGGAGATCCATACGATCATGTTGTAGAATTTAGACAAGTGTTGAGAGCTGAACAAGTCAAGGATCTGTTCACTTAGTACAATGCCTTTGGTCTAACTCTCAAGAACATTGCCTTAACATGGTTTCAACCACTACATCAAGGTTAGTTTAGAAATATAAACCAGTTGCTAGAAGCCTTCATTATGGAATTCTCCAAAAGTGGCTCAGACATTACACCTCCTCACTGATTAAGAACAAGAATAGACACAGATAGAATGGAAAATGAGAGGCATAAAGGCCCAAGGAATCAAAGAAATGCAGATGAATTCCCTCTACCAAGGCCTAGATAACATCCTAGAATCTTGGGGCCTACCCAACTGGTCAAATCCATGAAGAATTGCTTCGATGGCACTGGAGATCCATACGATCATGTTGCAAAATTTAGAAAATTGTTGAGAGATGAACAAGTTGGGGATCGGTTCACTCAGTACAATGCCTTCGGTCTAACTCTCAAGAACACTGCCTTAACATGGTTTCGACGACTGCATCAAGGTCAGTTTAGAAATATAGACCAGTTGCTAGAAGCTTTCATTATGGAATTCTCCAAAAGTGGCATCAGACACAACACCTTCTCACTAATCCATAGCTTTAAATAGAGACCTCAAGAGACAGTGAGACTTGTAAGGATAAGATTTAGGCAATATTTGGAGAGATGTCCTATTCCAAAGTTACCAACACCAGCCAAACAAGTGGCATTATTCATAGATGGATTGTTAAGTACCAAACAGAGATCTTATGTGTACTTGAAGGACCCTAGAACCATAGACGAGTGTGTAAGAATGTGCATAGACATTGAGGATAATCTAGAGGAGGAGTTAGAGCTTTTAAAAATCTATAAAGATTGAGATAGCTCTACTATCCTCACTTCCAAACAATCCACATCTATCGAGGAACTTGCTGAGAAGGTAGCTCAAAAATTAGAAGTTTGTAGCAAACAGATACCTAGATTTGCCCCAGTAAAATGATGCTATATGTGTGGTGGAGACCATATGGCCGACGTGTGTCCAATTATGGCTCAACCCCAAGTGAGCCCTAACAGCCAATATTGCACCATAGAAAGGAGGTACACTAACCACACCGCACAAGACTACCCTTATAACAAGCAAGCTGTTAGAAAAAGCTATCAACAATCATATCCCCAACAAGGAAGATACCAAAACCAATACCCACCATAGCAGTATCATAGACTATAGCAACCCTACTAGCAACCCTATCAAGCACAACCAAGGCCTCATCCTGTATTAGCTCAGCAACCTTCAACTCCAGCCAATGTGATTCTAGTGAAGTATGCAACCGCTGAAGAAAGCTTGAATAGAGCCTTAGTGCCAGTATCACCATTGATTATAGAAAGTGAACCTAGTGATCAAATTTTGACTTGACTCATATCGATAGTCCACTAGCTTACTATATGCAATCGCGTGAGCATAATGAGACCTAATATTATGAAGACTCGAGTGAACCTAGTTTGGAGCCAGAATATGCAATATCATGTACGCAAACCCCAACCTAGATAGATTAGACCCCAAGCACCTAGAGGACCTTGCTACAGATGCCAAGGTGATCACTTCATTCATGATTGGGCTTTACCTGCACCTATGCAACCCCAATGAGTGACCATTCAAGGTTTTTGCCAAGATTGTGGGAAAGAGCACCTGTTACGAGGCTCTCCTAAGAACCCAAACAATTCATCATAAGATCACTCCCATTAACGTTATTGGGTGAGTAGTAGATTCTACTCAAAGTGTGACTTCCACTACCCCAGTGCAAGTAGTCACCAGAGCTCAAGCATTACAATAGAACCAAGGCTTAGGCCAAGAAAAGAGCTCAGAGGTTAGTGAGATTGAGAGCCTAACAAAGAAAAGGACAAGAGCTTGGAAGGATAGTCAAGAGAGAATGAAAAGACAATGGCTTAAGAAGATAAGCGAGCTAGAGGAAAGCTTAAAAGAAACAAAAGCCAAGATAGTTGAACTCACCTCTCAAACACACTCTCACACGTCACCTCCACCACCACTCCCACCACTTTCTCATGCACCACCTTTTAATCCACCTCATGTAACCCCACCACCCCCTAGAGTAGGATCGATCATAGCAGATCCCACTCTCAAAGACCTAGACATGATGCTTAAAGCATATCAGGCCAGAATCCAAGAAGGGACCAATGTGACAGATCATGAAAAGTGTTACCCTAGAGTGGACTTAGAGATTGAAAGAACAAAGCTTTGTGCTAAGATGGTAGAGTTGGATTATACCATGTTGGAAGCCATTTGCCTCTTCAATCGCTCTAGTTCAACTAAGATTCAATTGATTTTGATGGACTATTAGAAAGATTGGAGAGTTTAATTGCAAAATCTAGAAAAGAAGAGACCTCACAAGGTAAGGACAAGGCAAATGAAAGAGTGAGCATACCTCCCAAGGAAGCTTATGTGCCTAATTCCATCAAACCAGACATCATTTCTTCTATGAATTAGTATTACCAAGAATTTCTAAGAAAAATTCAAGAAGAGAAATGGGCTAAAGAAAGTGAAAAGCCTCCACCCATTGAACTTGTGGATGACCTACATGACCAATTCCCACAAGGTATTCCTTCTATATATGGAGAAAAAGAGGATGCCCAGTGTAGCGGGCGATTAGATTTTGAGTCTAATTCCCTATAAGAACTGCTTCATTTCATAGGTCCATGGGAAACAAAGTCTACCTGTTTGAGAGCACCCATGGTCATGATAAGGAATGAAGACTTGGTTTTTCCTAGAAACACAGAGGTAGTAAAGAGCACTAAAGTGCAGTGCAATCTCACTCTAGAGGAGCTACTCAAGGTTAAGCCAAAATTGTGGAAACATGTAGCTGATCAAGTTCCAGAAGTAGCTAAACCTCATTCCAAGGTTGGATCACATAGAAATGTGCCAGAAATACCCTTGGATAAGATAGGAGACATGAGTGAAGCGATGATGACATCAGAGATATGCATGGAATACAGGTCAGGTAGTAGATTTAGGAGAGTCTATGGCAGTTGATTATGCTAGTGATGGTGATATCACTTTCTCCTATGGTTCATCTTAGGATTCCTCTTATTCATTGGATTGCACACATATGGCTTGGTTGCTTGATGCATTGGCCACTTTTCATGTTACTGCACATCACGAGTGGTTTTGTAGATTCTCATGTGAGAGTCGTGGATGTGTGCACTTGCCTGATGTTACGACATATGACATTGAGGGTGCAAGAGATGTATGTTATGTGCCTTCATTCCCTATGAGCTTGATTTCAAAAAGCTAGTTATAGGAGAGTAGATGTTATGCATTCCTTGGTGAGCATCATTTTCAATTGCAGTTGGGACAGCTTATATTTGTCAGAGGTGCTAGGATTGGGCATAGGTATCCACTGCAGGTACTTCATGTGAGAGACAGTCTCGTCTCAGTGGGAGTTCAGCCTTATGTGCGATGTGAGACTCTTCATGTCTCATTTTGTCTACCTACACATAGGTCTATTGACATGCATGATGCACATGTATGGAAGGATTCAGATGCTCCAATGGATGCACATGTAGAGCATGTTTTGGATGCTCATGATGCTTATATAGAGAACGATTTTCTTGATCATATGGAGCACACTTTGGATGATCATTTGGATGCTTTAGAGCATGTTGTGGATGCTCATGTAGAGCATTGTGATGATACTCAGTTAGAATTTGATCATCAGTTTGCTCTTGGTGTTGATGTTATGCGGTTAGCTCATGTGGAGCATGATGATACACTTGGTGTCGTAGAGCAAGATAGCTCTTATGATACACAGTGTATGGTAGAGCATACTAGCTCTTAGGGTGCACAGGTAGACACATCCTTGGTTGAGAGGATGACTGATTTAGATGTTGATGAGTTAGCAATCATGCAGTCATTCTTGGATTTGCTTATGCCCGATGTTGACATAGATATGTCAAGACATGTTGGTCATGACGATGGTTCTTTGGATGCCTTGGATATAGGTATGGTATGCATGCTTCGGTTAGCTAGGATAACACATGTTTCGTCAGCATTCAGGAGTTTGATGTATGAGTTTTCATGCTCGAGACCAGATATTGCAGTTGCTATTGGAGCATTTGTACTTAGAGTTGTCAATCATTCGATGATTGACATAGGCATAGAGCGAGTGGGAGCTTTGCAAACTTCATTAGTTCTTGCATCAGTCAGATATGAGCTCGACTCTTATCGATATGAGTCTAGAGCAGTTTGAGGTGCATGGATTCACCTTGTTCGAGGCAATTGGTGTCCTACATCATTCTTTGTATGTATTACCACTTATGGTCACATTGACCCTTAAGTGGGAGATTGTTGGGGATGTAAGGGTCATGGGACCTTACCCCATATTCATATATATACATCATATATAGAACATTGCCTCATGAGAGATCATTATGTGGGTTTCGAGGCTCCCATGCATCTATGCACATCTATCTTCTCTTCTCTCTCTCTCTCTCTCTCCATCTTCTCTTTGCTCCTTTTGTTCTGCACATAGAAGCCCTTCAGCATGCACACACACAAGGCAAGATAGCAAAGATAGGAACAATGGAAACTTCTCTTAGCAAGCTCAAAGAAAGTTTACAATGCTCACGAATAAGTTCAATGTCCAACTAACCAACCCCAAAAATGAGCTAGCTCTCTAGCTCTTTTTATAGTTTTTTGAGTAGTTTTGGCCCTGTCCAAACCTAGTGTCCAGCCTAACTAAATTAGGTTCTAGGGCTTATTTGAGAGCTCAAATAGAATAAACGAAAAGAAAATCAATACATAGGTAGTTCTAACACTCCTCAAGCTCAACGACTCCTTGGCTTGAACAAAATGGAGTTGCAAAAATGTGAAATGATATTTACAATGATTTTTAGTGATCAAAATCATTGTTTTTATAGGTACTTTTAAAAATTTGACATACATTTCTTGGAGCTCCTTGTCCTTGACCTTGAGTGCCAACACTCCTTCCCCCTCTCGAGTCTGTCATCCCTGACAAACCCTTGTTGGAGTGGGTGTTCCATGCAGTACTTTGAGAAGTAGTGTCCATCATGTATCATGAAGAGCAATTTGCCTTCCAAATGTAGCGGGGTTTGTTGTCCTGTTTTGCATTTTATCATTGCTAGCCTTTGCAAGTTTTAGACCCTTTGTATGTACTTCTTCCTTGGATTCCAGCATGACCATGTATTTTTGAGCTTCCAAGAATTATGAGTTGCTCAAAAGAGGTTGTCAGCTTTGATTGTGAGTAGCTGTCGGCTGTGAATTGCTTCATAGGTACTGATGTTGTAACCTTGGTGTCCTCTGGATCTTCAAACTTGGGTTTCTCATCTAATATGCCAAGTACTTGTAACCCATAATGAATGATGGGTAAGTGCATTAGTGCATGGGTTGAAGAAAATATGTGCCTTGTGCATGGCCTTGTAATATGGCCCTATGTATGCATACTTGGGAAATGCATAGTAAGAAGTATGGTGCAAAAAACTGGGTCTTGAGCAAAGTGCTCAAGGGTATGCTAACAAAGAGCTTTCCTAATCTATCATTGTTATAGTGTTGCCCAAGTAGGGGATGCTTACCATGGTGAATGGCTGGTCGATATTCATCTCTTTGCATTGTACTCGCATCATAGTGATTGACCATTGGCTTTTCTTTCATTGTTGATGGTTTACTAATGAGATTCTTGGAGCGCATGGTCCTGTCCCTGGTTGAAAAGAGTAAGTTGTTCCAAGTTTGAACAGAGTGAAGAAATTCCAAGAGTGTAGTCTGTAACCATGAAGATGGTACTTAATTCTATGGAAGGTAAAATATAATGTTTGCCTATACTTAAAGGGATTTCTTAAAGGTGAAATCCAAGAGCATGAGCGGATGCTTAACCAATAGAGAGATTCCTCTAAAGTCCCTAAGGTAGCCACTTAAATCTTTAATAAAAAAGGAATCTAAAGACAAGATGTGATAAGACAAGATGTGAAAAGCTCTTGTCGCTACAAAATTGTTCAAGAATAACCAATTGGACTTGAATTTGACAAATTCAAGTACTTGGAATTTCGATTGGTTTTCATTTGAAAACCCTAGCAAAGACCAATGGATATTCTATCAAGAGGTTTTCAAGTTTC
Source organism: Ceratopteris richardii (assembly GCA_020310875.1). Lineage (NCBI taxonomy): Eukaryota > Viridiplantae > Streptophyta > Polypodiopsida > Polypodiales > Pteridaceae > Ceratopteris > Ceratopteris richardii. The sequence continues at coordinate 86,144,585 of CM035442.1, read as the reverse complement.
CAAGGCAAATCACATGATTGTGAGATGATCATGTGAAGGAATCAAAACCTAGAATATCATGTTATAGGTAATGCCTGAAGCTTCAAAATTCTTTTAAAGAGTTGAAGTAAAAAGGTACTCTATCAAGATATGTATAGACTTTAGGATAAGTATCACCCACACATTAATGTGAATATAAAATAGAGTGCTATGGGACACCAAAATTTATACTCAGATTGATGTAGGAAAGATGGTATGGGACATCGGACCATGGGATGATAATTATCTTATAGTTTTAGATTGGATCTTGAAGTTAGGTTTGATCCTTAAGGGAATTAAAACTTCAAAGAAGGGGTTTAAATTCAAGGAGGATAAAAGTAGTATGTCAAGATATTTCAAGATACTTCAAGATCAAGGAAGCAGAAGATATGAAGTAAGTAACTTCCAAGATCTTCTTTTTCAAATAAAGGCAATAAAGAAACACTTCAAGATAAAGTGTTGATTTAGAAATATTTATTAAATTTCTAAACAAGTAGGACTTTGATATTGAAATGATCCTTTCATCTAAGGAATAGACTGACTAAGTCAAGCACCAAGTTCCTAGTGTAACTTGGTAAATTCAATCCTTTGACTCAAAGAAATGCACAAGAATTGGATTCCCAGTAAGGAGTCATAAAGATTGAATATAGGCATGAACTTAGTCTCAAGTGAAGCATTGTTTGAGTAAAAAACTCAACAATAGAACCTCAGTGGGTCAACACACTGATGTTGGATACCACACTAGTATCTTGTGGTTGGATGATGTTTAGATTTACACTATGAATCTTTTTAAGAATCCAGTTTATTTCTCTTAAAGATCGAAAAAATGCTTCAATACATTGTTGAAACAGATCATTGATAAGTTAAAGTCTTGGGTCATCTAGAAATTGACTCCTTGCAAGTTTAATCTTTTGAAGTTTGAATTGGTTGTATAGATTTTTAGTTCTTTCTTTCTGGTTTCTGAATCTTTTTGACTCAGATATGGTATCTGATTCTTTTCACAAAAGTCGAGGGTTAAACGATTAGAACTAGGTAACTAAATTATACATCCCAGATAGATGTTCTATACAACAACCTTTTTCAATCATCAAAAGATGTTAAGTCCAAGATTCACTTATTCGTTTGGGTTTGCTTCCAGTTACTAGCATAACTCTCATGACTTTTTAGAGTACAATACACTATAGAACAATGAAGTTAGGAATTGCCCATCAGGTTGATACTTCCCAATAAATTTTAGCTCAAGTCTTTGAGAAAAGTGTCCTAAGTTGGACAATTTTCATTTTGAATTTGAATTGTTCAAGTTTTAGTATGGTTGAATCAAAGTAAATTGTAAACTTTCTACTGCAGTTTACATAGGATTTGTAAACTCATTAAGACAAAGTAGTCCTCTAGTCAAGTGAAAAAAATCAAGTTGTTGCTCTAAGGGTTGCCCATAATTTTTCTCATGCTATGGCATCCTTTAGCCCTCATGAAAATACCTTCTTTTTGTAAATTAGGAGATGTCCATGTGAACACTCTCCTAAAACCACTTTTTGATATTTCCTCTAGTCTATGGTATTGAAGCCTTTTCTTTGAAAACTCCTTGTTGCTCAAATACCAAAATCCCCACGTAGAAATCTCACGCGCTCACTCTCTCTCTAGGTGGTTAGTCCCATATCACATAAAGATTCTCTTTTTGATTTAGCACATGTGGTCTTTTGACCACATGTTCTTATTCACATATGCCTCTCTTCTCTATATAAAGAAGAGCCTCATTTGTAAAAGGAGGTCCCTTGGCCATGGCCTTGGCCTCCATTTTGGTAATGGAAGAAGGTGTCATTTGCTACTCTCTTGCCTCCTTGTGTGCAATGGCGTTGGTCTTGGTGTATGGATTTGCATGTGTGTGTGCATGGTTGGGAGGATGTTCCCCTTTGCTCCTTGTGACGTTGGCCATTGTTGCCATTGCTCCATGAGCGTGGGTGAACCTCTCCTCTCATTATTTGCCCCAACTTGGAGAAACCTCTCACTTCCATGTGAGGCGGTTAGGGTTGTTGTTCCCCTATTCTCAACAATTTGGCGCCGTTGCCGGGGATGTCGGCCTTTAGCCGTTGGTTTTTCCAAGTTTGCGTGTCCATATTTCGTGAGATGCACCTTGACACTTGGAGGAGGATGAATACGTGTGGCCTTCGGTTGGCCTAGGGTACCTCTCTTCTTTTAATTTTTGAGTAGTTTAGATCTTTATTTTTGTTTGTTGCACAAAAAAAAAAAACATCCCCTAACCCCCTCTTCTCTCTCTCACACTTTCACATACACATACTCACTCTGGCATCACCCTCCATCTCTCTATCATTTCTTAATTTGAGTGGCTGCCTTGAAAAGGGAGATGGGTGGAACCCTCTCTACTCCCTTCTCTCTCTTCACCTTCAAGAAAACCAAAAAAAAGGAAGTTGAATTTGCGATTCCCATGACTCCTATTTCTCCTTATGAATTCGCAAGAAAAATAAATAAATAAAATCAAAAAAAAATTTGAGTACTTTTTTGTCTTGCTCATGTTCGAAATTGAGGACGGATGGCCTTCTTGTCGAAATGCTTACTTTTTGTCTTCAAATTCAACTCGAATGAGCTTTAATGCTCTCTGCGATCCGTATCAATCTTGCGATTTGGGGAGTGGAGGTATCGACTCCTCTCTCTTCTCAATTGAATGCAGGGACTTGGGTAGGTGAGGGATGGTCCTTACCCTCCCTCCCAATCTTTTTGGAATCCGTCATTTCGGGGTTGAGCCTAACGGGCTCCACCTCTGTGTCTACGTAACCTGGCCATGGCGGGTGGAGCTCTGTCCCCTACCAGAGTGATGTTGAGCCTTCTCCTTTCTACCTTCTACCTCGTCTGGCTCGAGCTAGGTCCTCTACCTACTCTGGGGTCTCGTCTCATTGGCTGTGCCGAAATGGAGCTTACCCGCATTCTATCCCTGTACCGAGGGTTTGTGCACTTTGTTTGGCCTTCATTCACTCCCTCGTCAAGTATTCTTGCTCCAGATTTGTGGTTCATATGGAAGGGGGTTGAGCTTCATCTCCAATCTTCCCGCTTGGCTTCTGATGGAGAAGAACGCGATTCTTGTTGGTGCTGGTCTGCTCACTTGGTGGAGGTCTGCGTCGCCCACCCTGTGATTTTTCGCAGCTACGAATTAAAGGTGTTGGTGACATTTGGACCATATGCTGAACCTGGTCGATAGTAGTGTGTGTCCTTTCAAAATCTTTGCAGAAGCACGTTTCTGTCCCCGCAAAGATCCCCTCTGCATTTTTGATTCGGCACCATCTCGTTTCTCCTACGCCCCTCTAAACACTCGAGCCCTAAGTCGTCGGCACTGGGGGGATTGTCCTTTGCTTGATTTTGTTCATACTTGTCCAGCACTCTTGATACTATTGTTAATATCTGAGTGACATTTCTGACTATTGTCCCGCTTCAATTATGATCGTTGGTCTGACTGCCAACATCGCATGGAAGTAACTGGCAGTTGGCGACTCATTTTTTCTGAGCTCTTATGGGCATGATGGGGAAAGGGAGTTTAACTCAGCTCATGCATCAACCTTCCCCATGATCTCTGTGTTTTCTTTTCAAGACCATAATTGTGTGAGGAATCCAGAACTTCGATTGGGCTGTCCGACATTTTCCCTTGCTATTTTTGTTCAACGATGTCAAGGGATAATCAGATATGATCGGTAGAGCTGGTGTCAGATTCTCTCCCGCCTGCTCAGAATGGTAACCACTAAAAGAACTATATCAAGAGCGGATGATGCTTCCTGGGAACGATAATAGATGAAGATATTAGATGTTTCTCGCTTTTACGACAAGCTCTCAAACAAATTGGCTGCAGTAACTAGAAAAGAGTGTTCAATTAGCACCTTTGTAAATGTCTACTTGTCTTGAGGACAACCATGTGCTTTCTAAAGACTTTTCTGAAGAGTTCTTGCAGGAATGACAATTTTGAAGGACTGAAGTAACCTAAAATGTTGGACTGAAAATGATGAATTTTTTAATGCTAATGCAGGAAAACTCTGTCTGGGGGGATATCCCACTTCCATCAAAATTTAACATAACGGTTGTCTTTGATGAATGTAGAAGAGGTGGATAGGATTTGGGAGGACTGCAGGCAAGTGGAACCAATTGCTCGAGGACTATATAGGTTGAATGTGGCTCCTTGGCCCTCTATATGAATTGTCTATCTCAGTTGCAAGGTGGGTGGTTGGTGCTGTTTGTTCTCCAAGGACCTATATCTGGTCATTTTCATGATCTGATCTGCCTCATGTCTACTCTCCCACCTCCTGAGGGTTATACTGGGTTTGTCATCACTCTCTTAAGGCTGGAAATTTGAGGATTTTTGAAAAGATTGCTAATGGATTAGGTTTGTTTCCCTCTTGAAGTTTGAGCATGGCATAACAGTTTCATATGGGCTCTATCTTTATTTAATGATAGTTTGTAACCTCCTTTTTTGAACTAGTTCTCTCGAAACAAGGATGACAAGGTGATCATTTTGTTATGCATTTCTACCTTTCTACGTATGTGTGGACACGCTGAAAGTTGGTTGCACCTTTCTATACTTAGTTGTTTTGACTTAAAATTCAAGCTTAAGGTTTCTCAGTGCCCTAATTCAGGTTGGTGTACTTGACAAAAGCCCACAAGGTGTTTTTAAGTGACCAAAGACTTTCTAATATGATGGGTCGAAGAGTTGGGAATGATAGAGTTAAAAGCCTGTGTGATTTCCTAATAGTTGATGACCAGGGTAAAATTAAACACTTTAACAGGGTTGGTTGAGTGGCTAAAACTCATAATGGTGTAACAATCAATGATTAACATAACAAACAAATACATATGATTATCATTTTCAGTTGCCATGATAGGTCGGAGTGCCTAGAACTATGATAAGAATTCTGTTTGATTGTCCACTTTGTTGGTATCAGTTATTGTCTTCTTGAATGTCGATCGGATTGATCGATCATTGCTTACAAGATTAGGGATTTATTGCCCCAAGACACTTAAGACGATTTTTACCATTTATTTGCATCTACTGCTTTAAGTGAAATAACAGAGGCTAGTTTTTGTGCAACTTCATGATGTTCTTTGTGCTGTAATACAGGATCCAGTGAATATGCAGGTGATGTGTTTCTCCATAGGAGAAAGATGAACAAGTACCACCTCCAAGATAGGAAACTTGAAGGAAAAGAGGAGATGTGACTCAGTAGCTTGTTGTATTGTCTTTCTAAAGATTGTGGCACTTCATGTTCACATATCATATTAACAAGAAGAGATTGCACAAAACACCCTCAGGCTCGCAAGAAGAAGCTTTTATATGATGCTAATCCTTATTGCAAGGTGTTCTGTCTGTCATCTTTTTTTTGCACTTTTTGTTGCCTTAATAAGTCCAGTGCGATGTCGTTGTACTACAAGCATGCAGGAAGGATGCTCTTGATTTCCAGTCTGGGGTCTTCTGCTGATCTATGCAGAGAACTATTGATAATAGACCTTAAATAACTTTTCTTCTTCATACGGTCGATTGTGATTGCACGCATTGACTTGTGTCCTTGCAAAGGACGACTGTGGCATCATCTAGTAGAAGCAGCAATGAGTTGTGTCCATTTCCCCAACTACTTGCAAAAAAGAAAATCCGGAGGCCTATTATAGAACGTAGGGAATGACTCACACTTGTGTATGAACCCCATGATCAATGACTGAACTTACTATATTTATAGGCCAGCAGTAGGCAATGTCCATGCAAGTTGATAACTCATGTCTTTTATAGTGGCATGACTGAAGAATGTTTGGAGTACATCTTATTCCAAGGATTGAGTGTTTGTTTTTTGCTAGGGAAATAACTCTCTAGTTCTATAATGCTCATTTAAGGCCTACTTTTCCATAATGCATTACAGGTGAACACACTTACAACTTCACCATTGCTCCTTGACTCCTATAGAGATATTACTGTGCTTTCAGTTGTGCATTTGATGAATATGTTTGGACTCACTCACATATTTTTGGTAAGGGAGTTGCACGAGTATCAACTGGGGTGATTGTCCCATTCGGGCAAAATGATTCAAATTTCGTGCCACCACTCTGAGTATTTCCAACTCTGTTTAAATGCAGCTAGGATTATTGGTTAATCATGAAACCACATGCGTTACATTACTATGTGTCTCACACTCACTTGGGTATAGCAGATTCAGGAAAGTCAATATGATTGAGGCCTCACAAGGACATAAGAAACATGAATTGTTGATTGGCTCCTTGCTCTTTAGCTGTATTTCTTGGATTGCAGGAAGGACGCTATTTTCAAAACTTCTCTATAGAAGAAAATCATGCAGAAGAGGATGCCCTGGTGTGGAAACTAAATTTGAAATGAATGTTTATCTCATTACTAGATGCAGGCTACTTGCTCTATTGTATGTCATTTCAGGTTTGGGAGCTACTGGTGAAGGCATTACCAAAGACTGCATAGTGGGAGGAATGCTGGGCAGACTGCCCCCCAAGGGGATTGTGTCGCTCAGCTCTAAAGACTGAAGATTTGCAGATTGAAGAAAGGACTCACGGCTTGCAGATTTGAAGATTATGCAAAGCTAAAGAGTTGCTGCCTGAAGCTTTGCAGATTGAAGAATTGCAGATTTTGAAGACTTGAAGATTTTCAGACTTGGAAGACTCTACCTTGGGTCAGTTCAGCTATGTATGCTCTTCTCTTAGCTTTGTCGAGGACGACAAAGTCTAGGAGGGGGAGGAGTGTTGCTCTAAGGGTTGCCCATAATTTTTCTCATGCTATGGCATCCTTTGGCCCTCATGAAAATACCTTCTTTTTGTAAATTAGGAGATGTCCATGTGAACACTCTCCTAAAACCACTTTTTGATATTTCCTCTAGTCTATGGTATTGAAGCCTTTTTTTTTGAAAACTCCTTGTTGCTCAAATACCAAAATCCCCACGTAGAAATCTCACACGCTCACTCTCTCTCTAGGTGGTTAGTCCCATATCACATAAAGATTCTCTTTTTGATTTAGCACATGTGGTCTTTTGACCACATGTTCTTATTCACATATGCCTCTCTTCTCTATATAAAGAAGAGCCTCATTTGTAAAAGGAGGTCCCTTGGCCATGGCCTTGGCCTCCATTTTGGTAATGGAAGAAGGTGTCATTTGCTACTCTCTTGCCTCCTTGTGTGCAATGGCGTTGGTCTTGGTGTATGGATTTGCATGTATGTGTGCATGGTTGGGAGGATGTTCCCTTTGCTCCTTGTGACGTTGGCCATTGTTGCCATTGCTCCATGAGCATGGGTGAACCTCTCCTCTCATTCTTTGCCCCAACTTGGAGAAACCTCTCACTTCCATGTGAGGCGGTTAGGGTTGTTGTTCCCCTATTCTCAACACAAGTAATTGTTGAATAGGAGTAAACCATTGTACAAACATCCAAGTTAGATGTTTGGACAACCAAACTTCAAATTCTCCAAACCAAATTCAAGTGAATCAAGAGTTCTCAAAGTCTTGTGAGGGATAAAAATCCCACCTTCATTACTTAATCCATGCACTAATCATGCCCAAAAATGGACTAGTAATTTGAATCCACCTAGTTCACATGTTTGCACCCAAATCGCACCTAGTAAAAACTATGAATTGGCCAAGGATGTTTTTAGATCCACCCTTATTATTCATTCACTACTTTTTACTTTGACCAGTTTATCAAAGTGCAAAGTGAGACAGTGTTTTAAATCATTTGGGCAGGGATGCCACCACAGAGATGAGACATGTTCTTCCAATTTTGGAACATGACCATGTTCTTCTACTTTTAGAACATGAGGCTCTAGGGTTGCCTATAGTATATATAGCTTTGTTTTTTGAGGATGAAAATATTTTCGAAGGGGAAAATAATGTAATAAAGTAAGTTTATGATCTTAGGGTCTCATCGGTTCAGACAGATGTGAAATCAGACACTGTTTGGTCTCTCGCATGTATGACCAAAGATCTCAAGTTTAGACTTACTAAGAGGTCATGTGATCTTGTAAACAAGTGATCCACTTAGCTTAGTGGTTAAGTCTCAAGGGTGTGAAGGAGGAGGTCTTGGGTTCAACCCCCGTGGGATACATGTGGAGATTATTTTGCCCAAAGAGATCTAGAGCCTTCTAGAAGCATCCACTTGAGTTAACTGGTACACTTGGTATACATGCAGTTACATGGCTGACACATGGATGGTTAGTATCCACTTTCCCAAGAAGGCAGTCCCCTAGATAGAGATATATATAGAGGCATTTGGTTGGGAGGAGAGTCATCTCTCTAGCACATGGTGGTCGTAATCTTGCAACATATGTCCATTACCCTATATATACATGACTTCTACACTATTGCAAATGTCAAATTGAGCCAACATATCTCTAATTTGTAAGTCACTATCTAAAGTTGTCTACGTCACTATTTAAGCTCAACCTTGAGAGTGCATGTGTGGAAAACACCATCATCTTTGTACTTGCTATTAGTAATAAATCTTTGAAATTCTACTTTTTTTTTGTTATCTTCTCTACTATTGCTCTTGCTGTCTCTTGTGCATCAGAACTATTAGGTATCTATTAGTAGAGAGGAGTACTATCTAAACTTGCAAGTATATTAGCATTTTCACCATAGTGTGTAAGTGATGGCTTCATCTTCTCATGCTAGTGCATATGGTAATGTTATTGCTACACCGATTTGCATTTGGTCCACCCACATTCATTGAAGGGGAGCTTGATGGAACAAACTACACACTTTGGAAGTTCAAATTTTTTGCAATTCTGGTTTCTCCTGGTTTCTATATCACCTATAACCCGAATGGATCACTTATCTTTGTACATTCACTTGGTAATACATTTAGTATTGTGTTGTGCTCGAAGCTTCTTCTTCTTCCTTGTATTGTCTGTGTGATTTCGTAGACCTCAAACTCCAACAATGCATAAATCAACTCAATTGGTAAACTACATATGTATGTTTGGCCTAGTGTTACATCCATATATCAAACATCCCATAGCTTGCTAATAAAGAGAAGTATCAAATGCATCACTTGCATCATCAATTAAGAACCTAAATCCTATTTCCACGGGTGTTGCGATAGGCTTGTTATCCTCAAAACCAAAATGCAAAAGTAGCTTCTCAATATACTTTGCTTGATGCACAATAGTACTATATGACATTGTTTCCAACAGATCTAGCAGTAGTGATCCCCCCTTGGGATAAAACAACCCAGGTAGCCGAGTACCACTCAAGTAGCAAAAGATGCACTTAATTGCCTGCCAATGCTTTACACCTGGGCAATGCATACACATGCTCATTTGTGAGACAACAAATTGAATATCTGGCCGAGTAATGCATAAGTAAATCAGGCATCCAACAGCCTGCTGATAGAGGACAGCATCATGAAGACTCAATCATAAACCTATCTCCATAGGAGTGGCAATAGGCTTACACTCTTCAAGGCCAAAACATTGCAATAATGTGTCAATATATTTCGTTTGACACAAAGCCATTCCACCATCAACTTGCATAAATTGAATGCCCAAATAATGATGCAAATGCCCCAAATCAGAAACCTCAAATGAGGCATGCAAATTAGCCTTAAAATCAGCAATATGCTTCTCAATAGGACCAATGAGCAGCATGTCGTTGACATAGACAACAATGATCAGAAGTACATCATTAGCATGCTTAACATATAAGGTGCTTTAGCACAATGATAAGTACCACGTTAAGAAGCTCCACCTCCTTAATGTCAATCCGTAGAAGAGACAGGAGTGATATGAAGATCGTGACCACAAGATGTAGTGAGAGTGAAGGTGAGAAGCATAGAAATGCACACACACATACACACACATGTAAGAGACAAACAAGACACAATGGAAGGTAGGAAAATAGACTCTATTCTCAAGATCTCAATTACAAGCTCAAAATAGCTCTAATCTCTTCTCTACTCATACAAGCTAACCTCAAAAATGAGCTCTCTAGCTCTTTTTATAGATTCTAGAATAGTTTTGACCGGTTTCACATCTAGTGACCGACATAGTTAAAAAATAGGTTCTAGGTGCTATTTGAAAGGGTAAACGGGGATAGCCAAAATTGGTAGGCTCGTTCTACCTAAGCTCCTCAAGCTCGAGGACTCCTCGGCTTGCACAAAATGGAGCTATGAATTACAAAAGTGGTTGTTCTATGTTACATATGATACAAAAGTGATGAAAATCACTGTTGAGAGTTTGAAAAGTATTTTAAACATATTTCTTTGAAAAAATAATATGCTTGGCTCCCCACTACTTTGTTGTGTTCCACCTTCACATACTTCTGCATCATCTGTGCCTCTGGCTACTTCCAACACCCCCTCCCTCTCACTTTTGTCATCCTCGATAGAGCCTTGTTGCGGGATCTCTGGGATATAATTTTCTAGGAGGTCCTGAGCGAGGGTGTGCTCTTAAATGCGAATTCCTCCTGCAAGATCTGCTTCAAGTTTTTCCCAATCGATGGGTTGAGGTTCATCTGGTGGCGGGATTTTGTAGTGCCTGGAGTACACCATTTGTTCACAGGCAAATAATTGGGGTAGGTGTGTGGGCCTACTTATGAACACCTCTGAATGGTATTCCCAAAAATCGTTAGTAAACATCTCTTCGAATGTCATTTTATAGCATGCCAGTAAATATTTGATGTGATAGTGCCAGACATAACACACCTGTAGCGATTGTGTCGTGCTCATATCATACGCTAAATCTTGATTACCATGCTCGAAGCCCGGGGTGTTAACATGTGGTGCCATGATGCAATGGAAGACCTTGAATACTATCTACATCATGTCAAATATTTTGACCGTCATATGGGTAGCTACATTGTCCATGTGGCATAAGTGGGGAATCCAGTGGCGAATAGTTGCCTTCATATAGCCTACAGTGGGCGGTCCAGTGGGTGGAGTGAAATATAGGTAATTGAGCCATTCCTAGCACTGCTTGTTGTTCTGTACTTTGTTTGCAAAGGCCTTCCAAGCACGGCAACATGGCATGGGTCCCAACATGGGTTATACTTCAAATGGAGTGGTGCTTTGACCCATGTGCTCATCATTTCTGGATATTGTTGTAATAAGTCTTGGAGCCAAGTTGGTTGAAATATTTCTGTGCTCTACGCTTCTAGTGGCAAATCATCAGGCTCAAACTGAGTTGCATGGGAGGGTTTCTTGCCTTCTCTTTTTCGATTGCCCATTGGTATTCTGCCATTAACATAATATATGGCTTATATTGAAGCTCATGCCCAAATATATACCTGCGAGGGGCCAAGTGAGCAAATATGGGGATTATAAAATACGTTCCTCGATCATAGCCATTGCGTGTAATTGAGCTTCCACGCATGCTGAGTGGGTCCTTCCAAGTTGTTCTACAGTCTTCATCCACGCGGGGGTAGGGAGTTCAAAGGTGGTCTGGCCTTCAGCCATGACACGTCCGCCTTGGATGGGCTGTGGTTCGTAGGCTTCTTCATACGTTTCCTCCACCACGATAGATATAGTTTCTTCATCCATTGGGAGTTCCGATGGGGAATCTGGCCTAGGGGGTGCTTCATATGTTGCTATCAATGTTTGAAGAGTCAATACCTGGGCCCGTAAAGCATTGAGTTCCTCGATGATCTCAAGAGATGTGGTCGCAAGAGCTGGTGGTGATTGCTGTATAGGTGCTTGCAATTGTAGCATTTTGTGGTCTTCCTTGAGCTTCTGATATGCCTCGTTCATACTATCATAATCTTCTAGGAGTCTGACATGGTCTTCCAATAGTATCTTCATAGATTCGGAGGGGACAACTTTGAAACGGCTGGGACTTAAGGGTTCTTCTGGTTGATCTAAAGTAGCTTCAAGATTTTCTCTATTCTGTTCCTACAAGCATTGATTTTCTTCTTTGGCTGCTGCTAGGTGGTGTCTTAGTAGTCCCATGTTTCTAGTGAGCATCGTATTGCAAATAGTTTGAGCCCTTAACAAATTATCGATATCCATAATGGCCTCTTTTGTCTTCTGTTCACTTTCCAGTTCAAGTATATGGTAGGCCTGGCGTAGCTCTTGGTAGCGTGTGTTAAGGGAGGCATTCTTGATGGTTAAGGAATTTAGCTGCGACTCTAAGTCGTTCGTGGTTTGCTGCAGCATCTGGTAACTGGTGCTTAGAGATGCGAATTCATCTCTCACTTGTGTTACGAACATTTGACGAAATGCGGTGTCAATTATGGGTGATAATATTAGCGGTGGAGTGAGTGAAGATGTTGTAGGTGTGGGTCTTGATGCAAGGGGAATGGAAAATAGGGATGGGAAAGTGGATGACGTGGTGACTGTGGAGGAATGTGATGTGCCTAAATGTGGTGGTGAAATGGATGAGGTGAGTGGTGGTGCAGTGGGTGGTGATATGTCCACATCACTGGACGTGGTGTCGAGTGCAGTGATCGTCAATAGTGGAGTGACAGTGGGTGCTTGAGTGGGTGTGAAAACAAGATTTACAAAGGTTGTCAAATAATTTACAAATGGGGTCTCTTGTACTGCTTGGTGGAGAGGGGAAAGAGGAAATACAGTGGGTTGGGGAGGTGAGACGGGGGAGAAGGTCAATGGAGGGGGGAATGGGAATAGGGGTCTTGGAGGGATGGGGAAGGAAGGGACGGATGGATGGAGAAATGGACTGGATAGAAGGGTGGAAGTCCTGGGAGGGAGGCTGGGTTGTGTGGGTGCAGAAAGGGTGAGAGAAATGGAGGCAACAAAGGCTTCGGCGATCACACTATCGAAGGACGTGGATGGTCTAGGAGAGGTAGGGTGTACAAGAGAAATTGGAGAGACGGGAGGTAAAAGAGGATTAATCGGTACGTTGGGTACTTCCACAATAGTAGTGGTATTTACAATAGAAGTGTGGGGCGGGGAGTCAATCACGATCGTTTCTTCTACCAAAGAACCTTCTGAAATGAGGCGTGCTTCCCTGACCTGTTGTGAAGACTGGGCATCCATTGGTAGACGAATATATTGACTCGGTTTTGATAACAAGCATATTCGTCGTGGGTCGAACTATGGTAGTGGTTTCCTCTGCAAATAGTGTAATGCTTAATTAGTTCCTACTGACTTAACCAATTCTCTCAAACCTTGAATGTAAGCTTCTTCGAAGCCTCCTGTAGCAAGTTCCTATTCTACAAGCGCTTGGCTTTCTTCCTCTGAGAGTTTTTGTGCGCCCAAACTGCTTTCATGGTGCGGTATAGCTTCTTGATTACCAATGTGTAGGCCACAGCTTCAAATGTTTCGTCTTCGTAAGTACTTGTGTCACCCTGAGTGTCGGTGTGTTGTTCCTGTTCATTAGTCTGCACATTCTCTTGAGAGTCATGACTGGCCTAACTGGCTTCATCATCACCTTTCTGCTTCAGATTTGGAGACTACTTGCCCTTACGGTTGATCAGGGGGTGTGGTAGGGTAACTTGGGCGTTCATATTCCTGAGAGAAGAATTGTCTTTCTAAAAATTGAAATTCGTTTGAAAAAGCATCCGGCATTTCAAAATCAAAAGTTGTATCCGTTGGTTCGGCTTCCAGGTTGGGTATAGGAAAAGTAAATGCTTCCGCACCGATGGAGGTGGGAATTTCTGTTGCTGTGGTGGTGGGTTCCTGAACTGAGGTTGCCTGAGAGGTAACTTCACTGGTAGTGCCTTCTGTGATGACAGGTCATGAAAGTCGTATGCGAATGGGTTGTATAGGCGCAGGGGGCTCCGTAGGAGATTGTTCTGGAGATGGTTGAGGTGACGGGGACTCTACAACTTGTAGGCATGGGATAGATCCTCACATGCGCTTGCCTGCTCGTCCCTTGCTAGATTTTTTGGCTTTCTTGGCGGTTCCTTTGAATGCCTTCAATTCTTCACTCGTCATTGCACATTCTATAGGAAAGTCATACGCCAAACACATATACACAATTCGAGTGAGAGCGCAACATCCATGGATGACTTTTTTCCTTTCCCATCTTTGTTGCACTAGATACAACTGATCAATGATCCAACTTGCAAGATCTATTGTTTGGGGCCCAATACATGCTAAATACAAACCAAATCAAATACGCTTGTGAGGCATAGTGAAACAATCCTGAGCCGGGAATGCAAAATGTTGCATACATATACGTAATTGCTTAGATAGCTCAGGTGTGATGATCGAGATGTCTTCCCATTTGATAACATCACCACGCTTCATTGGCTCTGGAATCAGCCTTTCTCGCTCTATCGGCGTGTGAGTTCCATGGATCTTAATTGCAGCTCGAATCAAATCCTTTGAAAGATAGAACTTCTTGAATGGGGGGTCATTTACCAAAGACGACAGAATGAACGTGCCCGGTAAGTCCTTGTTCTTGGAGGCTGTAAGTGTGGTCACCAGGTAGTAGCATCTATAAAAATCTGGTTTGGGCAGTGGATCACTGAAGTACTCTGTAAAACCTGCTCTAGCCCAAACATGCTTTAAGTCTTCTATATTTTGGAGCTCTTCAAATTCTCTGGAGAAGAACTGATACTTGCCCCACTTACTACTATCAAAAGTCAACATGGCATCGAAAATAAAATCTTTGTCCGCCAAAGCTACTAAACCTTGGAACCAATGGGAATTACGATGAACTTTTTTGGTATATCCCCTAGGGGGGTCATCAATCGGCATAGGTCCTCGGAATCCTTGAAATTCAGGTGGTTGTACCGTGGGATGTGGCTCTGCCAGTAATTCACCAAAATTGACCACAAGTACATTGGGGCCAACTTCAGGTGGTCCTTCTGTCTGCATGATGAGCGATGCGAGTGTGGAGAAGATCTGCTACAAAATATTAGCACATTAGTATGGAAATTAATCATGATCCCATTAAAGTGAGACCGCCGTTTCCATAACCGATGTGTAACCCGTGTAGCCAAGTGTTGTGGGGTGGCTTATGGAATGATTTTTGCAAAATTAATGCAGGTCTCTAGACATCTACATGCTTCAGATAGTGCATACATTGCTTGATGAGATGTTATTACAAGTGATGTTGGGTTAGTGTAGATGATTTTATACAAAGTTCAGTCGTGAATGAGTTATTACAAGGGTAGTGTTTAGTCGAGGTGGGAGTAATGTTAGACAACGAGTTCTAAGGAGACATCTAGATATGTTTTGGTATCCATTTCCTAAGAGTTGCTTAGCGGGTGGTATGTTTCTGCTGAGGGACAAAAGGTGATATTGGATGTGGTGGTATTGAGGGGTGAAAAGATTTTTGAGGGGTATATCTTACATGGCTTGAGTGTTGGGCTATAATACACTGTTTAGGTACCCAAATCTGCATGGGTGTGGGTCGCTTTGTTAGGTGCTTCTTGGCGATCCAAATCTGTCAAACCTTTGTCAAGGTTGAAGATGGTCAAGGGGATGTTGAATACTGCTTCTGATTGTGTTGAAACTTCGTCTTATCCTTGTCTGCATTGTTGAAAATTGTCGGTGCTTGCTGTCCTTTCGACACCCATATTTGTCTCGTGCTGCTTGTTTTATGATGCTGATACTACTGCTTGTTTTGTGTCATCTGGTAGGGTCGTTGGTTTGGGTTCCTTTGTTGTGGTTGACTCCTTCGTGGTTGGGGTTGAGAGGTCGGATAGACACTCTGCTTTGGAAAAGAAGGGAGGTCCAACACTTACGGAACTTGCCCATTAGGAAGTGCTTCGTTTTGTACCATAAATCTAGGCCCATCCATAGTAAGTGTGGAAGGATGGACACCGCAAGGTGTTATGCCCATTTGTCCACTGATGCAACCCACCTGACCGCCAATGGTCTCCATTTGTCCCTTCGATTGGTTGGTGACCCCATCTAATTTGCAGGAAGACCAAGGGAAAATCTATTGACATTCTTTTAAATGGCAATTGTCCATTGCCAAGCCCGCGGGGGTTGGTGTAGATGTAACGTGACTTATCTAGCCAAAGATCTTTCGGTCCTCCTTTGCATGTAGTTCATATGGTCTAGGATTACATACCACAGGCGGAGTGTTGTTAGGGAAGTCAAGTGGTATCACTCGCTGCTAGTCTAAGGTTCCAATCTGCAAGGAGCCTTGTCTAAGTTTTAGGTCCACTGAGTGATTGTATAGCCAATCTTGGCGAAGGATTAGGGGTTCTATCAGGTCATCGCTTGGCACACTAGTAGCTTCACTATCAAGGTCACTTCGTGTATGAGGATAGAAAGATCCACCTCACCCATGCAAGGGATCTCCATGCCTCCTAGCCCTATGAGGTATGCCTCAATTGGCCGCATTCCTATTCCTGAGTCCTTATAGTGGGACCATCTAATTGCACTAGTCGCAGCACCTGAATCAATTAAAGCACTGAGCTCATGGCAAGGGTTGTCATGCTCTAGCCTGACTGTAATGAATGGTCTCCTATCCACTATGCTAGGATGAGTAATTGACTTTGCTTGACACATGGCCATGGGGTATCTGGGTGTTGTTTCCATATGGTTATAATGTTCTCTCCCTAGTCCTTGTCTTCTTAGCTTCATGCGCTTAATGTGTTCTATAGCTTCTGCCTAAGCTTCAGCCCGTATTCTATCTTCTTCCTCCTTACGCTTCTTTGCCAACGTGACTCATCTAAGCATATCCTCAGTAAGAGGTTCTTGAAAAAGCTTGACTCTACAGCCACTAATGTAATTAGGCATTATGTCTCCTTCTAGAGTGGATAATTGTACTGTTCCACTTGTCGAGAGTCTGTTAATGATCATAGGTCCATAACCTCGCTTTTCTAATTTTCGTGCATGCTGATTCAGCATATATACTAGGACTAAATCTCCTTCTCTTAAGCCTTTATCTTTCACATGTGCATCGAAATAGGCTTTCTGACGCTTCTTTGCTGCATATATACATGCTGCTGCTTTCAGCCTGGTTTCTACTAATCGTTCCAAGTCCATTATTCTTGATGATAATTCATGGCCGGTCCACTGATGTTCTTGTGCAACCTTAAGGGTCGGTATCAAGAAGTCCAAAGGAAGGACAACATTTTGACCAAAAACCATCTGAAAGGGAGTTGCATTGAGTATGGTCTTGTAGGCCACTCGATATACCCAAACAGGGTGGTGTAATTGTTTGTCCCAATCTGAACGTTTGTTGTTCATGAGTTTTGTCAGTATGTTAGAAAGGATCTTGTTAGTGCTTTCTGTTTGACCATTGGCCTGAGGATGATATAGTGCTAATTTCTTGTGAATCACCATAAAATACTGTAACAAATATTCAATGACTTGGTTTAGAAAGTGAGTTCCTCGGTCGCTCACTAACTATATAGGCAATCCATATCTTGTAAAGACATTTTCAAATAAGACTTTTGCATTCATGTGTGCATCATTCTTTTTTGTGGCCTTGGCCTCTACCCATTTGGTAAGATAATCTGTCGCAACAATAATGTATTCAGCATGATTACCTTTTGCAAGGAAGTTAATAGGTCCTACAAAGTCTATACCCCACTTAGAAAATGCACTTCCTCCCATCATGGGTTTCAATGGCATTTCATCTCTACGAGTAGGAAATTGAGTTCTTTGGCACACATCACATCTCTTAACATAGGTATGTTGCATCCATGCGAAGAGTGGGCCACCATAGTCCTGCAAAGAGGATGGCTTTGATTATCCTGTTGGGGCCAAAATGACCTCTTGCAACGCCTTGGTGTGCAGTCTCTAGTACGCTCAAATAATCGCTTTCATGAACACACTGTCTTAGGCATCCATCTCGTCCTCATTTGTATAGATTGTCGCCAATAAGTGAATAGTCTTGAGCTTCCTGCTCTAGACTGTGTTGTCATGCTAAAGTCATTCCTTGAGGGAATGTTTTCGTCCTCAAGTATGTCACTAATGGTTCACTCCATTTTGGTGTGAGAGACACATGATACAACGTAGCATGTTCTACTGGTGGTCTTTCACAACAAACAGGGCATTCTCTACACAACTTGTAGATATCCGCTTCCATAGAAGGCAATATACTCCTAGTCTATGCAGAGTCTGCAGGGTACGATGTTTTGAATGATGTTGCTTTAATGCACCTACATGTGCTAATTGCAACCAGTTTGCATGTTCTGATTCATCTACACAACAAGCAAGAATCTTTTGATTATCCCTATTTATATATATTTCCTGCTATTATTTGATATCTTTGTGAGTTGGTAATCTCTCCTTCTTTGATCCTTATCCTAGGATTCTTGGGTCCATATGTGAGAATAGGGACAATAGGCTTAGCCCATTCTGGTACTATCTCAAGGTTAAACAAATATGCATCGGGTAATTCATCCGCTATTCCTTGAGGAGCTTCTCTTGTGGTTAATCTTGACAGGTGGTCAGCTCTGAGGTGTGTCCTTCCCTTCCTGACTACGACTTCAAAGTCATACTCCGTGAGTAATAGAAACCATTGTATCAACCATCCTGTGTTACATGGCTTATTGACTAATTATAATAATGCTTGATGATCTGTAAAGAACTTGAACTTGTTTGCCAACAAATAATGTCTCAATTTCTTCACTATGTAGATCATTCCTAATCCTTCTCGCTCCGTAGTGGTGTAATTTCTTTCTGCTGCATTCAATTGTCTGCTCGCATATGCTATGGGGAGATCTATATTACCTTCATTTGTGGGTTGTGCTAACACACATCCTATGGCATAGTTGGATGCATCCACATGTACATGAAATGGCTTGCTACAATCAAGGGTTGTTAATATAGGTGCTGAGCACAAACGTCCTTTAAGTTCATTGAATGAATTTTCACACTCATCTGTCCATTCAAACTTGGTTAAAAGAGAGTACAGAGGCTTGGCTATGATTGCGTACATGTGTATGAATCGTCTGTAATAACCACAATGACCCATAAATGTTTGTACCTCTTTTACATTATTTGGTCTAGGTAGATCAGCAATTACTGTTACTTTTTCTTCATCTGTAGAGATTGCGTTCTTTGGCACAATGTGTCCTAGAATTTTGCCTTGTCTAACCATAAAAATGCACTTTTCTGGGTTCAGACAAACCTGATATTCTTGACATTTGTCAAATACTTGCCTTAGTTCTGGGATATGTGTCTGCCTCATATTCGAGTGTGCACATATAACTTCTGAATTCTTGTCTAAGAACTCCTTAAAAACATGACATATAACTCGCTAGAAAGTAGCAGGTGCATTTGTTAGCCCAAATGGCATCACACGAAATGCAAATATGTCCCATTCTCTGGCAGAGGCCATCTTATGATGATCTTCTAGAGCAATGGCTACTTGATTATAGCCTGAGAATCCATCAAGATAGTTGTAAACTTCCTTGCCCGCAACTCTTTCCAATAAATGTTCTGTGATATGAAGAGGATAACTATCTCTAATCATGGCGGCATTAACTTTTTTAAGGTTAATGCACACACACAATTTTCTATTGTTCTTGGGCACAACTACAATGGGGGATACCCATTCGGTATGCTCAATTTTGTAAATGAATCCTGCTTTTATCAAACGATCTATTTCTTCTTTAATCTTCGTAGCATAGTTATCATTGTACGTGTATGGTTTTTGTTTCGTAGGCTTTGCATCTGGAGTCATAGGGATTCTATGGGAGCATATATCCGGGTCTACTCCTTTCAAGTCTTTGTAACTCCAAGCGAACACCTCTATATTCTCGTAATAGGTCAATTAACTCTTCTTCTTCTTCCTTCATCAAATCGTGTCCAATGTATGTACATTTTTCTTCTTCTCCTTCTATGGTGACTATGATTTTTTTGGTTTTCTCTCGGTTATCATATACTTCTCCAATGTCGGCCTTTCTTTTAGGCATTCATACCATGATTTGTATATCTTCTATTTCATACTTCTTGAAGTTCTCCGGTACTTCCATGAGTGGTTCTTCTTCTTCGTCTATCTTAGTTGATTTCTTTCTCTTCTTTTGTTTACTTTCTGTATCTCTTATGGATGGCTCAAGTCATTCCATTTGACTTTCCTTTTCCTCCTCAGGGTTTTTGGCTTCTACAAAATAAATATATTCCTCTTTTGTACAACAGAAGGGTTCCATGATGATGGATTCTAGGTCCTTGTCATCACTCTCGTCCGATTCTTGGGTCGCTTCCGTGCATTTTCTAGGATAAACTCTTCCTCAACAGGTTCAATCCTAAAAATGGAAATATCATACCCGTCTTCATCACAATGAGGGGTCCATTGTTCTTCATTCACCGCTATGTCCATCGTGGCTAAAATTTCTACCCAATCGTGAGGCTCGAATTCCTCGTCTAGAAATACTATAGGTGCATAAGTTGGGTCTTGAAGGGTTCATGGATGTTGTTCTGAAAATAAAATCCTGGCTTCTAATCGTTCTTCCTCTTGTTTTACTACTTTACACATCCATAGATGAGTATCCTCGTTGCAACCATGAGGGGACTGATCCCAATGAGTGTACTAACTCTGTTTCTTCTTGTGTCTTATGGATGGTATTCCATTGTATTGGGGGTACATCTTGATGGGAATAGTCTTTAAGATTGACTTTCGTAGTCACACCTAAATGTTGCAAGTACAAGGAATTAGTTCCCCAATCTTGTACGATTTGCAACTGACGCATGAATGGTCGTCCTAAAATCATCTCGTAAGCATGATTTTTCCCAAAATCACAAATGGAAAAAGTATGCTCAAACTCCACACAAGTGGTGAGAGATATGCCTTCTAGTAAGCCTAATGGTTTCTCTATATGTTCGTCAGCCATTTGTAGCTTCATCTTGGTGGGTCTTAATGTTGGCTTATCCCAACGTTTCCATAAAGCGGTGGTAGCGATGGCTACTCCGGCTCCTGAATCTAAGATGGCTTTGGTGGTGTAACCTTGATGAGTTATCGAAAATAAGTGTTACCTCCCTCTCCCTCGCTTACATCTCCGATTCTTTCTACGGGTATCTCTGGTACCTTCTTGTGTGATCCTATCTGTGTGGGAGTAGTGGCAACCTCAGGGACTTGGTTTGCTACGTGCTTCCACAATTCTGGTTTAACCTTTAACAACTCCTCTAGAGTGAGGTGACACTGTACTTTAGTGTTCTTTATCACTTTCGTGTTTCTAGGGATTACTGATTCTTCATTCCTCACTATTATCGTGGGTGCTCTCATGCTAATAGAATTGGCTTCCCAAGGTCCTGTGAACTGAGGTAATTCTTGCAAAGAATTAGATTCAAAACCCGTTTCTTCACTCAGTTGTTCTTCCTCTATATCGTCATAAATGGAGGGGATGTCTTGGGGAAATTGTTCTTGCAAGTCGTCTATTTCTTGAATAGGAGGATAGGTTCCTTGTTCTTTTCTCCACTTCTCTTCTTGGATTTATCTTAGAAATTCGTGTGAATACTTATGTATGGAAGATAGGTTGTCTTCAACCTCTGTATTGGGTACTTGAGACAGGGATGGTGCATTCCTTTCTTGTGTCTCCAAAATAATAGGGTTCCTATGCTGATTCTTTTTCTCATTGCTATTGATCAGGTATTCTAACCTCTCCAATAGTCCTTGAAATTATAATTCAAGTTTTTCCATGTTATTCCAATTAAGATAACGAGAGGCTTTGAACATAGTTTGTGCTAATTCTACCATCTTCATGCAAAGTTTAGTTATCTCAATTTCTAGGTCTACTCGAGGGTAGTTCTTGCTCATTTCAGTTATCTGGGGTCCTTCCTTTAATCTAGCCTGATACAAAACATCATGTCTAGGTTTTCTGGTATGGGTTCCACTAGAACTGATCCTGATCTCTGAGCTAGATTCTCTTGATTCGATTCTTGGGAAGTTAACTCTAGGATTTTGGCTCTAGATTCCTTGAGACTTCCTTCCAACTCAGTTATCTTTTTGCTCCACTTTCTATTAATACTTTCTCTGGAATCTTTCCAAGAATTTGTTTTTTTATTGCTAGATTCTCCAACTTCGCTAGTTCCGGCTATTTTTTCAGGATTAAGCTGTTGATTTCGTAGGAGCACCTAGGCCCTTGTTATAGCTTGGATAGGCACATATGTAGGGTTGGATCCATCTCCGTTATGTACAATACCTATCACATTGATGGGTGTCACTTTTGAAGCATTAGCAGGGTTCTTGGGACAATCTTTGATGACATGCTCTTTACCACACTCGGCGCAAAAGCCTTGTATGTTATAGTATTGTGATTGTCTTGCTATCGGAGGATGCGAACAATCCTTTATGAAATGATTGCCTTGGCACCTAAAGCATGGTCCTCTAGGGGCCTGTGGTCTTTGTTGTCTTAACTAGGGCTGCGGATTAGGGTTGGTGTACATCACGTTAGCATAGTCGGGTTCCCAACTGGGTTCCAATGGTGGGCTATCGTACTGATATGTTTCCACATGTTCTGGTGACTCCGTATAATATGCGGGTGGACTATCTACATGAGTAGAGTCAAAACTGTTAGAGTTAGGGTCACTTTCTGTGATCAAGGGTGAAGAAGGCACTAAAGCCCTATTGAGGTTCTCTTCTGCAACAGCGTATTTGACTGAGATGACATTGGCTGGTGGGGGTGGCTACTGAGCTAAAACAGGTTGAGGTCTTTGTTGAGCCTGATAAGGATAGTTCTGAGGAGGCCCATGGTAATGAGGTTGAGCATTGTACTAACCTTGATACCTACCTAGTTGTGGGTATGCTTGGGGGTAGTTCTGTGGCACTACTTGTTTGTTGTATGGGCAGTCTTGAGCCGTGTGATTCGTCTATCTTCTCTCAATCGTACAGTATTGGCCACTAGGGTTGGCTTGTGGTTGTGTTGCATTGGGACACACATTTGCCATATGATCACCACCACAGGTGTAACAACGCTTGTTTGTTGTTAACCTAGGCATCTGTTTACTAGAAACTCCTAGTTTCTGGGCCCCTTTTTCTGCTAGGTCTTCTATCAAACTAGAAAGTTTTGAGGATGCTAGAGATGAACAATCTGAGTCCTTCTAAAACTTTGAGAGTTCCAACTCGTCTCCTAAGTTGTCCTCAATGTCTATACAAATTCTTACACATTGCTCTAATGTTCTGGGTTCCTTCAAGTACACATAGGAGCATAGTTTAGAGCTCAAGAGGCCGTCTAAAAAAAATGACACTTGCTTGGCCTGTGAGGGTAATTCTTGCATCGGACATCTTTCAACATATTGTCTAAACCTACGTCCTGCCAATCTAACTGTTTCCTGAGGGGTCTGTTTGAAGCTATGAATCAAAGAAGAAGTATCATGTCCGATTCCACTTTTAGAGAATTTCGTGATGAATGACTCTAAAAAGTGATGGATATCCCTAAATTGCCTTTGTTGCAATGGTTGGAACCAAGTTAGAGCCGTGTTCTTTAATGTTAATCCAAATGCATTATATTGTGTAAACATGTCTTCTACTTGCTCTGCTCGTAGCACTTGCTTAAACTTAGCAACATGGTCATAGGGATCTCCTGTCCCATCAAAGTAGTTTTTCATTGACTTTACTAACTGAGTGGGTCTTAATATCCTTGGGTGTTCACATGGTCTACGTAGAGGAAAATCATCTCTACCCCCTGGTATTCTTGGTTCCCTTTGTCTTTTCATTCTATTGGTGTCCAAGGTTGTTCTATCCCTCCTTATGGGGTGAGTGAAACTTACTTTTGGTCTCTCTTTGTTCTTCTCTCTTTGAATGCCATGGGTTGAGGATATTCAAGCACCTTGATGGCTCGTGTTTACATTTGTTCGAGATGGGGGGAATACTAACTCGCCTCTCCATGTGTAGGTATTTCTCGTGTGGTCTGATACTACGAATACTCGTTCTGAAGTATCATCCAGGTATACAATCTTTCCTAGAGTATCTGGGTCCTTGAATTCGTAGATCATGATGGAGCCTACCTCACTAGGTTGTTCCATTCTATATCTCCAAAATGCTTCTTCAATTTCCTTATTCAGAAACAAATATATGCTTCTATTATCCTGAGGGATCCAATCTGGGATTAGTACTCTTGTCAGTATAGATTTTCCTCTAGGTTTCCTAGGTTGTTCTCCTAGTGGTTCTTTTCCTTGGGTTCTTGCTTCTATCTTTAGTTGAACTACACCAAACTCATTGGTATGATTTGGTTGAGTACTTATGATGTACATTGTTCCTTCTTTTTCTATGTATGCATCTCTCTCAAATTTCACCACTAGACGTTCCAACCCAATGGGTTGATCAGGGTTGTGCAATTGCATCACTGGTCTTGGCAAACCATCCTCATAGATGCGAGCACCTAAGTGGTTGGTTCGGACATATTCTAATTGAGTTCTATAGGGTCCTTCGGGTCTTTACAAATATGCTATGTTCAACCCTCTGTCTGGTCTTTCGATGCTAAAGTCCATTTCCGATTCATTGGTATCTGAGCCCAACTCGTAGAGATAACTATTCGATTGTTGAGCCCACGAACGTGCAATAGTTCCTACAGTTGCTTTTGATGATCTAAGGTTTCGTCGGTCTAACTTACCTATATGCTTGCCTGATCTAAGGTTCATGAATTTAGTTCTTGGCACTTCTCTGATCATCAATGTGTCTTTGTTCTTTATTGCTTGTTTCTTTTTTTAATTCCTTTAAATTCTTGTCTTGTCTCGATGTTTATGTCAGGAGTCCACTTTTCATTTTACCTTTGAGTTCTCGTTCCGTCAGACTTAAGTTCTTTCCTTGAGGTTTTCATATTGCGCACTTTTATCTTAGTCTTGGACTTGAAAAACTTAAGTCACTTGAACTTGATGCGTTTCTATCATCTTTAATCCACCATGCTAAATGTTTAGCTTAAGCTAATAATTGACTGGGGGCAGAGTATTCTTCCAACCTTGAGTCAACTTCTTCGGTTGCTCTGTTGCCCAAGAGGTTGCACTGCCCAAGCCTTGCGTTCTTCACTGGATTGCATTGATTGTCCTAGATAGCCCTTGCTAGACCTATAAAAATTCAACGTTTAGACCACCTCTTTAAATTGAGGATCAGGCACTTGAATATATACACCTTTCATGTCCTTTCTTTTTTGCCCCAATTTTTAATGCCCCCTTTCTTTTCTAGTCCCACCAATGGGTCAACCTCAAATTATCTTATCTAAAAAACAACGCGTTCTAACGAGCTATAAAGCTCAAAAAATGGACTTCGAATGAAAAAGATATGATCACTTAGGCCCTTGGGGGTAAAAACTGGCAAACAGGTTTTTTTCCTCAAATATGAGCTAAGGGGTCTCCAAAGAGCTTAGTCACCCAGAAATTTTCTCAAATTAGCCTCAAATTTTCCCAAAAAAACAAACCTTAATTTTTCCATTTTGGGTGAACAATCGTGATGGTCTGAGATAACGATGGCGTGAGCCAATCGCGATGGTGTGACACAATCGCGATGGCGTGAGCTTGTCACGATGGTCCACCAAAATGCAAATTTTCAAAATGCAAATGTGGATTTGTGTGTGCGCTAGGATCGCCTACACCGTCATGTGGTCGCTTACCAAAAATGCCGACTTTGTCAGACCATTGCGATGGTCCAACTCCAACGGTAGATTCTGATAGAAAGTGAATTTTTTGCCTTTTGGAAGCTTTCCTACTGCTATGGAGCACTGTACCTGCAAGAAAACTCAAAAACACACAAGCACATGCAAGCACAAAAGCTCTCTCTCTCTCTCACATGCACAAATGAGGGGAAATGAGGAAAATGGGTGGAGTAGAAGAAGATGATGCGGTGGTGAAGAAGGAGTGTAGGGAAGATGAGAAACACAAAAAACTAATTAAGTAAGTAGAAATCTGCTAATTCTGCACAATCAAAGAGGTAAGACAAAGATGAAAAGAAATAAAAAAAGCAAAAATTGTTTTACAAGTGTTGTAAAGGAAATGATCATATCATAAAGAACTGTGCAAAACTGGCTCCTAAAGAGGCAAAGAAGAAAGAGGTTGGAATGGTTGTTGTAGAGGCCTCTACACCAAAAATAGAGTCTGCTAATCTTGTGTAGGAAGAAGAATGGGCGTTTACTACTGTTTGCAGTTTTGATCCATCTTCTCATGAGAAGTGCATGTCTATAGTAGACTCAGATGTTTGGTGCTTTGACAGTGGGGTGACCAAACATATTACCTCGCAGCGTAGTTTCTTCTCCTCACTCAAGTCTGCCCCTATAGGGAATACTGTTACATGCACTAAAAAATCCTCTTATCCTGTTATGGGAGTTGGTAAGATCATTTTGACTACTGCTGATGGTAGTTCTTTCACTTTGTCATATGCTTTGTTTGTGCCAGGGATCAAGAAAAATATGTTATCAATTTCTGCATTAGCTAAGATTGGCTTGGTTGTGAAATTTGTTGATGATAAATGTATAGTTCTTGATCTGTCAAATGGTGATGTGATTATTGCTTCTCGCATTTTATGTCGTGGGTTGTATGAGCTCATAGACTATGAAAGATTTGTAAATGATTCGGCATGTGTAGTACATGATTCTCATGCTATGTCACATGCAAAGCTTTGACATACATGCTTTGGTCATCTGAATTTTGCTAGTTTGTTACGCTTGCAGAAATCTGAAATGGTTTCCTCTTTGCCCAAACTTGAAGCACCCAGAAAACATGTATGTGAAGGCTATATTTTGTGTTGGAAGTGAGGTAGGCCCTTAGGCTCATGTCACAGGTCCATGGTTCCATAGTTCCATTCATGTACAACATTAATTCTAGCAATCATCCATATCGACAAAACATGAACATTCCACAACTTAATCATACAGATGATGAGATAAAGATAGAGAAAGAATAGACGACATGTGTAAGGTGTTATGTAAGCCATCGCTTACTCATAGTATCATATATACCAATGTTCAATGTACAATGTGGGAGCAAAATTCTCAACCATTCTATGTGATGAGAAATAGATGAATGAGTGAATGTACAATGTAACAAACATATTCAGATGTATGGGCAATAATCTGAATATACATGAGATGTGTGACCTTATAGGTTATAGAAGAGTGAATATGAGTGACTGAAAGAGGAAGGATCAATGTGAACGGAAATCCTCAAACTCATGTGAACACACCTTCTCAAACACCTCATAAAAATATGCATAAAGCATATAAGTACTGATTCTCTTGTACCTATGCCGAATAGGACTTCTTCTGATATGAACGCCACAGCCTCCATAAACTTCAAGTAGTACCTGTGTGCATAAAGAGAATATGTACCTGAATACTTAACATAAGATGTGAATCTTATGTTAATCTCCATCTAATGTCTTTGAAGTAGCCCGACATCTTCTTGTAGAAGACAATCTTCAACCTAATATCTTCCTGTAGAAGATAATCTTCAAAATCATGTAGATGGTCCCATCCAATGTCTTTGAAGTAGCCAGACATCTTCTTGTAGAAGATAATCTTCAACCTAACATCTTCTTGTAGAAGATGATCTTCAAATACATCATGTAGATGGGCGATCCTCACCATCAAGCTGCTAATGACCAAGTCTTCTTGCCATGAACAAGAGATGACCTCCTCTCCATGAGCTAGAGTGTGAGCACACCCTTCATCTTCTCCAAGAAGAATCACCAAGAAGAACTCCATAGCTGCTCCTCAACATGCTTCAAGTTAGCACCATGGCTGCCCCATGTGCTAGAAGACACACCACCTCTATTGAGGTCCAAGCTCTAGAAAGCTTGTGTTGATCCTAGGTGAAGGATACATACAATGAGCCCAAAGTGCTTCTTATATAGTAGTTCTTGATACCAATAAAGCTACTCCCAAAAGCAGTAATAAAGCTATTCGTAATGCGTTCGCTCTCTTATGCGGAAAAGAAAACACTCCATCGGCGTTTTATGATCGTGATCTATCCGCTTTTGCTTTTAATTGTTGAAAAGCATGGTCCAAAATTTAATGGCGCTCCGCTGCAGGTTTGGAGATTTGAACTCGCGTCACTGATGTGAGAGGACGACATCCTGACCAATGCGCCCACGCTTTTGGATGTACAAGGACTGAATAGAAGCGCTATACACGCTGTATTCGCCCGTCTGATTTGTAGAAGGACTCCAAATCAAAACTTACACATGCTATTGCAAGTGTTGACCAATGAAACATTGAGCAAGTATTGACCAATTGGCATTGTTTCCAACAATCCCCCCTGCAATGTCATATTGGTACAATCTGGACTGGATCTACAACCTATTACAATCTGTAAATTGTACTTCCGCACTTCAGAAAAAGTCTTCTTCTAAACTGAATTCGACTTTCCTTCAAAAATTTGAACTTGGTGAATATGAACCATAATACTTGAGAAAATATGCAAACTAGATATCCAATAGTGTTCTCATCAAGCAATGACTGCTTGACAAAAAATATAGCATGAAATGTCTCCGAACTTGCTATCTCTTGTCTTCAAAAAACCTGAAAACATACACTAGGATCCATATATTTGCATTTACCTTCCAAAAAGGTTTCTCAACGTACTTCTGCTGTGTCATACACTAAACAAAATCAAGAACTGAATCCTGGAACATGTGACTGTCAACTCACAACTTAGTGTATTATGAACACTGCTGGTTCATCTCTGACTGTACTCAACTCAATATGAGTCAAAAAATCTATGATGTCATCATGTCTTCATCCTTTAAATCCTTCATACCTCTTTCCTTGAACTTGGTATAAACATACATGTGCGCACTTTTGAAATATACCTCTCTGAAATATCAAGCTTCTCTTCAATAGAAATCTGGAACCTTCTCCTGAACAGGAACATCCTAACAGGAACTTTCTCCAAACATTCTCCTTCTTCCTTCTTCTTTCAAAGCTGGAACATAAAGAGAACCTGACAAAGGAAATATAGGAATACCTGTAGGTATGACTCTGCATTCTTTTACATATGGCTAAAATAAGTCTTCATGTTTCATCACCCCCCTGGATGATTTAACACTAGTATCCAGTATTCTTCAAATATATCAGACTTTATGAAATTTGGAACGTCTTCCTTCTTTCAATAAATCTGATGTTCAGTGACCAATACCTGTATCTGAAACAAAATCTCTGAACCCTTTTTATTAGCATTGTGCACATGCCAATAGCTTTCCGTGTCATTCCTCAGCTTTCCAAATTGTAGAATAAGGTTAGCTGAACCTAACATAACAAAACCTTGCTGAAAGCTTTATAGGATTCATAAGCTTCTGTAACATAACAAGTATCTTCTTATATCTCTACAACACAAATCTGATAGAATCTGAATCTTTGACTTACTTCTTCCAATGTTAAGAATCTTCACAAACAAAGGATAGACAATTGAATCATAAATACTCAAGATCATACAAGATCTATCCAAGATCAATGATCTCTCCTGTGTAGAATCTGTTGTCATCAAACCTTCATGACTGAATGTTTGATTTACTTCCTGAATGTCTCCAAGTGTCCATGCTTCTCAAAAACTTGTAAAACTTTTCTTCAAACAAATCCTTCAAGGAATTTGCAATTCCTACTTGAAACATAAGTGGACAAACTTCTCACCTTGAGAACTCCAAAAGCTGCAAGTTGATACTTCATAACTTTCATATTTTACCCGGGTGAAATGTGATAGTACCTACTTGATCTTCTTTTGGTTAACTCCACTTTTGAATCAAGTGATAGGATCTGATGGAACACCTTTTTGAATACAAACATGTATCCAAAAGTCTAGACAATCATAAAAAGTAGATTCTTCAACTGACTGGTACATCAACAAGATTCTGAATTTTCTGAAGTTTTCTGAAAGTACTGAATATGAGGTAACCTTTTCCAAACATAAAACCTCAACGCAAGTCTTCAACATCTGCTACAAAAAACTCTTTTACCTCAAGAGTTAGATAAAGAAGAAATATACTTCTCTGCAACTTGTCATATATCAAGTAGCTCTGTATTGACACTCCAAGAATTCTTTGAGGGAACATATAAGCTGCCTGCTTAAAAGCTTCAACTAAAACATAACTCATACATATATGAGTTAAAACATATATCTGCTGCTTTTCTTTCTCTCAATGCAATTCTTTGTCAAATCTACTAAATCATGACCAAGTGTAATGCAAAACAAGAAACTGCTTCTTCTTTAAACAAGATGTTCTCGTAGACTTGTCTTTGGATGTAGAGGATAAAATAGGAAAAGTATATGGAAAATATATGAGAAAAGGAAGTCTTACTTTTCTTTTGGAAATGATGGACTTTCTTCTTCTGCATCTTTCTTCCACCTGATGATGTCAACATCTTCAAACTTCTCTTCCATACCTTTTGTTCTCTTCATCTTGAAGTAGCAAACACTCTTCAGTTCTTTGAATGAACTTTTCTCTTCCTCTAATGCTTAAGAGTAAGAGATAAAACAAACATGGTATACAAATGGAAGTGAATATAGAAACATGTTTTACCATCTCCTCATATCTCTGAATCAAAATGTTGTTTCAAATGTCTGAAACGACTAAATTCACCAATCGTTGTCTGAATGATGAATTGCCCTTCTAGAGTTACCTTCTCTAGATACATTTGTACCTTGATATCCAACCAACTTACAACAGAAAATTGGCTGAAAAAACTCATCTCATCTCTGTGCTTGTCTTCTTAGATGAACTTTCTTTCCATGAAAGAGATCTTCTCAAAACTCTCTAGAAAAACCTCTAGATACCTGTTTCGATGTAGCCTTTAACTTTCAAATGATGAAAGCGTATAAAAGCAATCCTTGAATTTCTTCAAATCTCTTCATAACTGCTCTTCTAAGATATGACCAGCAAATGATAATCTAATAGTAGAAAGTGATACCTGTGATTTGATGTTGATATGATTCCTTCATCTTCTCTAAACCATTGTTCTTCCTTGAATTTGAAGTAGTCTTCTCTTCATCAAGTCTAGGTCTTCAAACAATACTTTTGTAAAGTATTTGCATACTCTTCAAAAATATTCGGCTGCTAACAGATCATCAACTTTATACTCCACACTGATGAATACACATGTAACTGAAGTGTCTAATTCTCAAATCTCTACTCATCTAGATTAAGTGTGTATGTCAAATGTTAAATATTAGAAGATGCTTTCAAATCATATGTTGTAAATCTGGAATTCTAGGAACCTGGGATATGAATGAGCCTTAATGCATTGATGCCAAAGATCTAAAGTTTTGTAACCAAAACCTTAGTGCTCTGATACCAAATGTTGGAAGTGAGGTAGGCCCTTAGGCTCATGTCACAGGTCCATGGTTCCATAGTTCCATTCATGTACAACATTAATTCTAGCAATCATCCATATTGACAAAACATGAACATTCCACAACTTAATCATACAGATGATGAGATAAAGATAGAGAAAGAATAGACGACATGTGTAAGGTGTTATGTAAGCCATCGCTTACTCATAGTATCATATATACCAATGTTCAATGTACAATGTGGGAGCAAAATTCTCAACCATTCTATGTGATGAGAAATAGATGAATGAGTGAATGTACAATGTAACAAACATATTCAGATGTATGGGCAATAATCTGAATATACATGAGATGTGTGACCTTATAGGTTATAGAAGAGTGAATATGAGTGACTGAAAGAGGAAGGATCAATGTGAACGGAAATCCTCAAACTCATGTGAACACACCTTCTCAAACACCTCATAAAAATATGCATAAAGCATATAAGTACTGATTCTCTTGTACCTATGCCGAATAGGACTTCTTCTGATATGAACGCCACAGCCTCCATAAACTTCAAGTAGTACCTGTGTGCATAAAGAGAATATGTACCTGAATACTTAACATAAGATGTGAGTCTTATGTTAATCTCCATCTAATGTCTTTGAAGTAGCCCGACATCTTCTTGTAGAAGACAATCTTCAACCTAATATCTTCCTGTAGAAGATAATCTTCAAAATCATGTAGATGGTCCCATCCAATGTCTTTGAAGTAGCCAGACATCTTCTTGTAGAAGATAATCTTCAACCTAACATCTTCTTGTAGAAGATGATCTTCAAATACATCATGTAGATGGGCGATCCTCACCATCAAGCTGCTAATGACCAAGTCTTCTTGCCATGAACAAGAGATGACCTCCTCTCCATGAGCTAGAGTGTGAGCACACCCTTCATCTTCTCCAAGAAGAATCACCAAGAAGAACTCCATAGCTGCTCCTCAACATGCTTCAAGTTAGCACCATGGCTGCCCCATGTGCTAGAAGAAACACCACCTCTATTGAGGTCCAAGCTCTAGAAAGCTTGTGTTGATCCTAGGTGAAGGATACATACAATGAGCCCAAAGTGCTTCTTATATAGTAGTTCTTGATACCAATAAAGCTACTCCCAAAAGCAGTAATAAAGCTATTCGTAATGCGTTCGCTCTCTTATGCGGAAAAGAAAACACTCCATCGGCGTTTTATGATCGTGATCTATCCGCTTTTGCTTTTAATTGTTGAAAAGCATGGTCCAAAATTTAATGGCGCTCCGCTGCAGGTTTGGAGATTTGAACTCGCGTCACTGATGTGAGAGGACGACGTCCTGACCAATGCGCCCACGCTTTTGGATGTACAAGGACTGAATAGAAGCGCTATACACGCTGTATTCGCCCGTCTGATTTGTAGAAGGACTCCAAATCAAAACTTACACATGCTATTGCAAGTGTTGACCAATGAAACATTGAGCAAGTATTGACCAATTGGCATTGTTTCCAACATTTTGGGCAAAATGCAGCGTTCCTCCTTTCCAAAAGATGGTTCAGTTTGGGCTACTCAAAAATTGTAGCTTGTACATAGTGATGTTTGTAGTCCTATGCAGACACCTTCTTTATCTTTACTTCGTGACTTTCATCGATGATTTTTCCAGGCATGCAATGGGATATCCATAGAAGGCAAAGTCCGAAGTGTTCATGTGCTTCAAACAATTTTCGGTTTTGGCTGAAAATCTGTCAGCATGTAAAATGGACACCCTCCGTTCTGATCGAGGGGGGGAATATATGTTTTCTCATTTTAATGCATTTTTGGTTGAACGTGGATAAAACACCAATGTACAGTGCCATATACACCTCAACAGAATGGAGTTGTTGGACGAAAGAATAGGTCACTCATGGAGATGGCGAGGTGTATGGTCAAGAGTCAGGCTTTACCACATAGTTTCTGGCTTGAGGCTGTCATATGTGCAGCATATGTACTTAACAAGTGTCCCGCTAAACCACTGTAGTCTATCACTTCATATGAGGCTTGCCATGATCGCAAGCCATCTGTTGCTCATCTACGTGTTTTTGGTTGTTTGGCATATGCCTTAGTGCCTGAACAACATCGTAGAAAATTGGATGATAAAGCAGTGAAATGTATTTTATTGGGTACAGTTCTGAAAGTAAAGGCTATCATCTGTATCATCCACAATCTAAACGCATTCTGGTTATCCGTGATGTTGTTTTTGTGGAACATGCTATTCAGCCATTGCTTTCATGTACTAAGGAGACATTTGTTAGCTCCAAAGACATGTATGATACTTTGATGCCTCTTTTTATAGGTGGACAGTCTAGTGCTGGTCCTAACGAGGCAACTTCTCAACCTTTGCAGGTTTCATGTGATGATGCAGATCATCCATTTCTGATGAAAATTTACATGATGCACGTGTTGATGAGAGAGCTGATATTGAGGAGGCAAAAACTATGCCAAAATGGTTGGTGTAGACTTTGTGTGAAAGCAAATTAGATGCACCTCTATCATATCATACTCCATCAGGCTCTCATAGTGCCTCTTTTGCATCAGATTGCTATGCTATGACTGCATCTAGTCTCTATGATGAGAATGAGCCTGTTTCATTTGACGAAGCACAAAATTCAAAAAATTGGATGGCTGCTATGCAATCTGAATATGATGCTATAATGAAGAACGGTACTTGGTCTTTATGTGACTTGCCTCGCAAGAAGGCCATTGACACTAAGTGGGTTTACAAGCTAAAGTGTAAACTTGATGGAACAGTTGACATGTATAAGGCTAGGCTTGTTGCAAAGGGTTATGCACAGGAAAGAGGCATTGATTTTGATGAGAGCTTTGCACCTACATGCCGTATGACTACTGTTCGAAGCATCTGTGCACTTGCAGCCCATCATGGTTGGAATGTACATCTGTTGGATATTAAAACTGCATTTCAGAATAATGACTTGCATGAAGAAGTGTATGTTTTTCAGCCCCATGGCTTTGTGCACAAAGGGCATGAAAACTAGGTGTGCAGGTCAAAGAAGGCAAAGCAAGCACCACACGCTTGATATAAGAAGATACATGCCTATCATATTGCACATGGTTTTGAGAACATTCCAACTAAAAGCACCTTATATATTGAACGTGCTCATGATGTGCTTCTGATCATTGTTGTCTATGTTGATGACATGCTGCTCATTGATCCTATTGAGAAGCATATTGTTGATTTTAAGGCTGATTTGCATGCCTGATTTGACATGTCTGATTTGGAGCATTTGCATCACTATTTGGGCATTCAGTTTATGCAAGTTGATGGTGGAATGGCTTTGTTTCAAACAAAATATATTGACACATTATTGCAGTGTTTTGGCCTTGAAAATTGTAAGCCTATTGCCACTCCTATGGAGACAGGTTTATGATTGAGTCTTTATGATGCTAGAGATGCATTTGATGTTGTCCTCTATCAGTAAGCTATTGGATGCCTGATTTCTTATGCATTACTCGGCCAGATATTCAGTTTGTTGTCTCACAGATGAGCAGGTTTATGCATTGCCCAAGTGTCAAGCATTGGCAGGTGGTTAAGCACATCTTTTGCTACTTGAGTTGTACTCAGCTACTTGGGTTGTTTTATCCTAAGGGGGGATCACTACTGCCAGATTTGCATGCTTTTTTTTTTACTCAAACTGGGCTGGTTGCTATGACACTCGTGTGTCCACTAGTGGCTTTTGCTTCATGCTTGGTAGCTCATGTATATCTTGGTTGAGCAAGAAGCAGCCTATTGTGGCCACTTCCAGTTTTGAGGCTGAGTATAGGGTAGCTTTCACAGTGATTGTTGAGTGTGTGTGGCTCAGACGCCTTATGGCTGATTTGGGTGTTGGTCAGTCTTCTGCCACCACCATCTTCACTAACAGTCAGAGCACATTGGCAATTGCGAGAAACCATGTGTTCCATGCTCGCACTAAGCACATTGAGGTGCATGATCATTATGTCAGGGAGAGGTTCTCAACTAGGGAGATGACCTTGGCATATGTGCCCACGCAAGAGAACAATGTAGATCTTTTCACGAAGGCTCTGCCTAGGGAGACGTTTGAAGCTTTCCGCACAACTTTGGGCTTACTTCCTTTTGTGGAGTGATTTCCAGATAGCTTGGCACTTCCTTATACATGAGTGCCAGCTACTTATTCACCGCGTCACTCCCAGGGGGATTTGTTGATATATTTAGGTAGTGATGTGTGTGAACACTCTAGGACCGTCGGGGCACTTTTTTTCCCTCTTTAGGAGGTTTTTTTCCCCCGGCTTGTATATAGGACTATTGCCCTAATGGGATACTTATCTTTGTACATTCTAGTGGTAATACATTTTGTATTGTGTGTTGTTCTCCAAGCTTCTTCTTCTTCGTTGTGTTGTTTGCATGCTTTCGCAGATGTCTAACTCCAACATTTTTTGCAACATGTGTAGAAGAACCTTGTTTGTACTCTCCGCTAGACGGCTGCCTCTTGGATAGTAAGGGGAACCAAATTTATGTTCAATTTGATATTCTGTAGTTATTTTCAAAATAAGTTGATTCAAAAAATGAGTGTCTTGATCAAACACTAGTTTGAGTGGCAAAACAAACCGTGAAAAAAATCTCATTTTGAAGCTTTTTAGCTATTGTCTTCACCGTAGCATTCCTTGTAGTGGGCATAGTCTATTCTAGAGCAAGAGAGAGAAGACACATCATTCACTCAGAGAGAGTGCACGCGACATAGAGAGCCATTTGCAAGGTTCAAGAAGATTGATGTAGATTGTATGCAGAGAAGGTGAAGCAAGGAATAACAAGACTTCCAAGGTCCCATTGAAGGTGCACGTCGACAGAAGGGTCCATCCCTCCGCGTATTGGAAGCTTGGTGCAAGGTGTGCACAAGGGCAAGCTTGGAGAAGGTGGAGGTCTGGTGTAGAGGTTGGCAACAGATTCAAAGTAATTTGTAATCTTGTTTCATGAGCATTATTTAGTCTTTGGCATATTGCGCAGAGCATTTGGCTTGTGTACAAGCTTGTATTCTTCTTTTTCCTAAGTGATCAGAAAGATTCGATGTCATTAATTCTCTTGCTTTCACTCTCGCTTATCCTACAAATACTCAAGTCCCTTTCTACACAAGATTCCCCCAACAAAATTTGGCATGCACGGTGGGACCACAAGGAGATTTGAGCATAGGAGAAGCAAATTGCAAAGTGTAGAAGAGTTCAAGGGTACTGACAGTACTGTACTACTTAAGAGGTAATCTTCTTCCATTGGAATTATCTCAACCTAAAAGTAGTATGCAGTGCTCATGACTGCAACCCGGTCTCAAGGCTTGCGAGTTCCTTGCAAAGCAATGAGAAGGAAGGTCATTCGAAGATCAACCAGTCCATTGTCATTGACATCATCAACAAAGAATATGGCAGCCCAGGTAGACTTGGAAACTTTACTTTCTAGATTGAATATAAAGTTTCCATCCTTTAGAGGATTAGGCCAAGAGGATCCAGATGAGCACATTAGGATATTCTTAGCATTATGTTAAACAAGGTGTCTGATGGGAAGAGAGGACACATTTTTTATTCTTTTCCCTGCGACATTAGAAGGGCTAGTAGACAAATGGTTTAGTCAGTTTGCTGACAACCATTTCACCACATGGACTTGATGAAGGAAGCATTTAGGACACAGTTCCAACAAGGGAACACAATTGAAAACATTATTGAAGAATTATAAAATTGAAGGCTAGGTCCTGGGGAGACCTTCCCAGAAATTGTGACCACAGCTAAGGCACTGATGGCCAAACTACCAGACCCCCCCATGATTTTTTTATCAAGAAGTGGTTGGCTAAACCACTTCCCATATCAACACAATGTAAAATAAAGGAGTTAATTTTATCGACAGCAACAATAGAAGAATTTATCAATAAAGCTATAAGATTGGAACAAATTAGACAACAGTATGGGGCAAACTCTTCCAATTTGTCATACCTTGCAGAATCGGAAGACCCAGTAATTCAGCTAAGGAAAGAGCTTGAAAGCTTAAAAAGGAATAAGCCCCATAAAGAAGAGGAGAGTGTTGTGACTTAGTTGAGGAGGGAAATATCTACAAAAGGAAGAGGAAGCCCAAGCAGAAGAGTTAGCTCCGCTTCGACAGGAGTTGCAGGAACTCAAGGGGGGTGGCATCAAAAGTGGGCTATGGTGCACCATGTGCAGCAAGCAAGGGCATGTGGTAAGTGAATGTCCATTGTTAAGTGTAACTTGCCATCTATGCAAGAAAGCTAGTCATGAGGCCCATGAATAACAGTCAAGAGGGATGCTTGCACAACCTTATTGGGCACAAGGAGGTGCTCATTTCTCAACCAATGTAATGGCGGCAACCCCCAGCCAAGGTAACAATTACAACCCTAGACATAGGGATAACTTTGGAAATGGGCGGAGGAGGCAAATTATTTGTTTCAGATGTGGAGAATGTGGGCATTACCAAAGTAGGTGCACTCTACCAAAAAATGCCCCCCCCCTGCAGGAATTTCCCAGAGGCTAGGGACCATTATACCCTTTGCTGTCCTAAGAACCAGGCAGAAGCAAGGGGAAGGCTCAATTGGACATAGGTCAAGAATCAAGGATGAATGGGCTGAACAAAGACAAAGAGACATTTGATGACGAAGCCAACACATGTGCAGATACGAGGCAGAAAGAAAATCTCATAAGTACCAGTGGTGCCATTGGACATGCATTCAACAGGGCTCATGAGGCATTTGATAAGTCAATTGGAGCCCATGCTCTTAAGGAATCAGAAGCTTCAAGACTCTTGCAAATAATTGATGAGGCTTCCAGAACAAGTTTAGTGGCAAAGACTGTTGTTATGCATAAGGATAAAATTGTAGGGGAAGCACCCCTCACAGATTATAAGAGTCCTCAATTTGACAGTCACTATCAAAGGACATGAGTTTCAAGGAGTCATTGTAGATGGCGGCTCTGGCATTAACTTGATGCTTGAACATACCATGAAAGAGATTGGACTACACCCTTCAAGACCTGCCAACTTCACTGTAACACTGGCATACCAAATCATAGTAAGGCCTATGGGAGTGGTCCCTTGAGTCCCAGTCAAGATACAAGGTACCATCTTTAACTTGGACTTTGTTGTCTTAAGGTTGCCACAGGTAGAAGGAAGTTTCCCCCTGCTAATTGGGAGACCTTGGTTAAGGCATGCCAATGTGCTACATGAGTGGGGTAATGACACAATGTGGGTAAAGCAAGAGGGAAAAGAGTTGCGGCATATATTTTTAGAAGAAGATACAGACAACCAAATACATACTAGCATGATGTAGACAATTGGTATTTGTATGGAAGAAGAATTGTTGGATAACCCAGAGGCAGACATGTATGAAGAAGCAAATTTATATGAAGAAGAAAACATGTTGGCTTGGCTCCATGCAGAAGACCCATCTTCTTGTTATGGAATTTTTCCAAACTCAAGTAGAGGGGAAGTCTATGAAGAAAAGGAGGATATTATTCAGGTTGTTGATTCGAGTGAAACAGTCTCAGTCAAAGGCCAGAGAAGAGAGAAGAAAAGAAAAACCCTTAAGTGTAGCAGTGATGAAGCTACTTCAAATCCTATATCAATGGCCATTTTGTTATGGATAATGGTATGGATATCATCTGTGATGTCAATTTTTTTGGTAGTAAGTGCAGGGCATTACAAAGTTGGAAAAGGAGTACATGCAAGTCTTTGGACACAGAGGATTCCATTGGATGAAGAAGCTGGAATAGTAAAAATGACATTTTGCATATTAAGTCATAGAGTGGCTGAAACAAAAGTACAAAATATGTAGTATGGAGGAGATAGTATTATAATGAAGGATTTAGGGTGGCCTTATCACATGGTCAGTATGCCCAAAAAGAAGACAAACCAAATTAAGTGCAGTACAATTGGAGATTACGAAGGGCAAAGGGTTTTAGTCATCATATAATGGCTCAAGGCCTATCATTGAGACAACTAAAGCTTTCTCAATCACCTGGAACTTGCAAAATTTGTCTAGGTTGTACATAGCCTTCTCATTCCATTTTTTTGTTTAAGTTTTAGTAAGTTTTTATTCATTTTCATACTTGTTCTTTGAGTTTTTATCCATATTAGAAGCCAAAAATCCCAAGTTTTCTTTGATTTTTGGTCAAAACCCACATGTTTTGAG
Organism: Ceratopteris richardii; assembly: GCA_020310875.1. NCBI lineage: Eukaryota > Viridiplantae > Streptophyta > Polypodiopsida > Polypodiales > Pteridaceae > Ceratopteris > Ceratopteris richardii. Next base: position 86,105,313 of record CM035442.1, on the reverse strand, counting down.
CTTTTTTATCACGTGTTTTTCTTTATGCACATGGTCCAAATGGTCTATTCTCACTTTATTTTACCATATGTTTCACAATTTCCCATATGCACCCTCTGTAGCTGTTTTATCAATTCAGCCTTCTCTAGAGCCCATAATCCTACTCCCTCACCCTCCCTTTACCCTTGTACCCAGCCCCATCCTTACCCTCCCTGCCCTATCAACCTGAACCCCCTCAACCCTGCCTTCCCCCTCCTTCCTACCCTCCATTTGCCATCCTTTGCTTTTTTGTGCCAAATTTCCAATTTGGGTTCTTCTCCAATGATTGTTGTCTACTTCTTCTGGTGGGCTTGGTAGCTGCTCAAGTGTCTTTTTGAAGATTTTGCGGCACAGGAATCATGGTGTCATCTCTACTCCGAGTTTTGGCTATAGCTCTCCGAGACGGAGAGCTCATTAGGTGGTGGGCAAATGTTGAACCCATAAAAGTCATATTGGTCAAAGTCAATCTCAATCAAAGTCATAAGGTCAAAGTCAAATTGGTCAAAGTCAACATGTTCAAGATCAAAGTCAACATGGGCAAAGTTAAAGCGTTCAAAGTTCAGGTGTCAAGGTGCACAGGTAGTGCACAAGTAATTGTTCACAAAGGTTAGATGTTGCAGAAAGTTGGTTGTAGGTTGCATAGTATCATTTTGTAATTTCTCTAAGGTTCAAAGTGTTTTTAAAGTGTTTGGAAGGTTCAGGTGAACCCTCTTTTAGGTGCACATTTGAAGAATTAAAAGGAAAATAGTGTGAAGGTATGTGAAGCGGCAACGTACGCAAAAGTGAAAGTATTGCCCCCAATTAAATTTTTTTTTTAGTCTAAAGTCACTACATGACAAAATAGGGATTCGTTGGCTGCCCACTTTTGGAGACAATCTTGGGACATCAAAGTGAGCACCAAGATACTCCAACAGGTAGAAGCGTACGTGAATCAACACTCAAATCAAGGCACACCATCTTCTTGAGGACTAAGCAAGGTGAGCATAGTCTAGACTAAGCAAGGGAAGAGCAAGATTCATACACAGAGAGTGCGTGTGATGCAGAGAAGTGAAGTGCAAGGTGTGCAAGGAGAGTGACTTAGAAGTATGCAGAGAAGTGCTAAGCATGCAAGCAAAGGGTCACAAGGTCCCATTGAAGTTGTGTGCACATCGATAGAAGGTGTCCATCCCTCCCCCTATTGGAAGCTTGAGTGCAAGGTGTGCACAAGTGCAAGCTTGGAGAAGGTGGAGGTTTGGTGCAGAAAAGGTCAGTGGCAGTAAGAACCTTGGGTATTTTGTAGTTTTGTTGATTGTGCACACTTTAGGATTTTGCATAGAGAGCATTCGGGTTGTATTGTACATCACCATTGTACTTTTCTCCTTATAATCAATCTACAGAAGCTTCCAGTGTCTGTATCTTTCTTCTTATCTTTCCCCCTTCTCCTACAAACACTCAAAAAAATGAGTCCAGAGGTGCCAAAAGACATGAAAATGACCCCAAGTTTGAGAAAAATGGCCATCTGAGGTACAATGTACAGCCGAAAGTATTTTACCCTTTAAAAAAAAGCAAGCGGCTATGGGCGGGCGTGGGCATGGCTGTGGGTGGGCACGTGCGGGTGCAAGCGAGCGGGGGTTCGTGGGTAGGTGTGGGCGGGTGCGGGTGGGAGGGGAAGGGGGGGAGAGGGGGGATGGGGGTTTTTGACCAAAAGTCAAAGACTAGAAGCCTCTGTTGATTGATTATAAGAAGAAAAGTACAATGGTGATGCACAATACAATCCAATTGCTCTCTGTGCAAAATCCCAAAGTGTGAAAAATTAACCAAATTACAAAATACCCAAGATTCTTGTTGCCGCCAACCTTCTCTGCACCGCACTCAAGCTTCCAATAGGGGGAGGGATAGACACCTTCTGTCGACGTGCGCACAACTTCAATGGGACCTTGTGACCTTTGCTTGCATGCTTAACACTTCTCTGCACACTTCTAAGTCACTCTCCTTGCACACCTTGCACTTCACTTCTTTGTGTCGCGTGCACTCTCTGTGTATGAATCTTGCTCTTCCCTTGCTTAGTCTAGCCTATACTCACCTTGCTTAGTCCTCAAGAATGATGCCTTGCCTTTATTTGAGTGTCGATTCACGTACGCTCCTAACTGTTGGAGTATCTTGGTGCTCACTTTGATGTCCCAAGATTGTCTCTAAAAGTGGGCAACCAATGAATCTCTCTTTTGTCCTATAGTGACTTTAGACTAAAAAAAATTAATTGGGGGCAATACTTTCACTTTTGTGTACGCTGCCGCTTCACATACCTTCACATTTTGCCTTTTGATTCTTCAAATGTGCACCTAAAAGAGGGTTCACCTAAACCTTCCAAACACTTTAAAAACACTTTGAACCTTAAAGAAATTACAGAAAGATACTCTACAACCTCCAACCAACTTTTTGTAACATCTAACCTTTGTGAACAATTACTTGTGCACTACCTGTGCACTTTAACACTCGAACTTTGAACGCTTTAACTTTGTCCATGTTGACTCTGACCTTGAACATGTTGACTTTGACCTTATGACTTTGATTGAGGTTGACTTTTGTTGGGAAAGATAGATGGACACTCCAAGAAATTAGTAGGTACTGCAAATCCTTGCTTTGTACGAGCCCCTTCTTGCTTCCGAGTTGAGTTGTAGGGCCTCTTAGCTTTCCAATGACACTATACAAGTGCCTATGTACTTTGGAAATGATGTGATAAATGATTGAACCAAAACAAACTACTTCCAAGTTGAAGGATCAATGAAAACCTTCTATTTTTGTTCACACACCTGCTGCTTGTTATGCTCAGTGCTTCCAGTATAGTAGGAATTAGAAAAATTCATTTTGGAGATATCAAATTAGATTAATGAGATAATGATTCCAAGTGGAATCACTTAAAATGATGCACTATACACAGAGCAATCAATTTAGCAATCAAATCATTACCCTCGATTTTTTAGGACCTCTGTAGAGTTTGACCAGTATGTACTTCGATGCGCTTTTCTCCAAATCTACTAAATGGATTATCCTCAAAAATTGTGAGCATGTAGAGGACTTGGAGCTTATTCCAATTGGCTAGAGAACTTTGAAAATGGTGAAGAAATGATTAAGATATGATTTGTACAAGTTGACTATTATGAGTGACTATGACAGAGAGACCATATATGAAAATATTGATCTATTGTATTAGAACACAATGTTGTACAAGATCATTGACATGATAATCAATGTCAAATGATAATGAGTAGTGTAGGCTATGAAGTGAGCCTCACTCTCTTACAAACTAATCAGCAATAGCTTGGAATTGAAGTGATCTCTATCTGCGAGTTTTTCAAACTATCTTTTATAGATGAGCCATTTGAATTTGAATAACAAAGGAATAGAACTTTGAAAATGGTGAAGAAATGACTGAGATATGATCTGTACAAGTTGACTGTTATGAGTGACTATGACAGAGAGACCATAGATGAAAATATTGATCTATTGTATTAAAACAGAATGTTGTAAAAGATCATTGACATGATAATCAATGTCAAATGATAATGAGTAGTGTAGGCTATGAAGTGAGCCTCACTCTCTTACAAACTAATCAGCAATCTAGACGAACACATCTTTATACTTTTTTAGCAAAGCAATCAGAGAAGTCCAAAATTTTGGGGCAAGCTCCACATAGATCCTCACCATCTGTGGTTCTTCTTGTGTGTCCAAATTCACTATTTCAAGGAGATCTTCTTCGACTCGTATCTTCCCTAGCTCCGTCAGATCTTTGATAATAGGCTCTGCATCATTGTCTACTTCTGGTTCCAATAGCTCTGTGCAAATCAATGTTGACATGCCACCATAGATTGAACTAATCATTGGTTTGACATATACCACTCCAAATGAAAGTAGGTCCCGATTAGCTTCTAAAAATTGATGTTCCTCATCCTCTTCAAGTCCGTCTATCATATGAGGTGGCTTCACCAGTATGTGTTTATTTTCTTGAAGACAAAACTATTCATCTTCAAACTATACCAAAAATTTAGCATGTCCTTTCCCGAAGGTGATGGTCTTGGTGGCCCAATTCTACCTCACTTTCGCATTTCGCAACCATGGTCTTCCCAAGAGTAGATTATAGTCAAGGTTCTTACCTTTTAGTTCTAGCACTACAAAGGTAATGAAAAAAAAAACCTAGGAAATTACAATCGATGTATCCTTGATGAGTCCCACTAGCTGCACTCTAGATTGATCTACCATTCAAACAAAGAATGGAGTTGGTTCAATGCCGATCCAGACCATTTGTTTGTAAGTAGTCATAGAGGCAATGTTGATATTGAATCTACCATCTATCAATACTTTTGGAATGCCTTTATTTTTGTACCACACTATAATGGTCAGCATTGTATAATCCACCAACTTGTTCGATACTCTCTTGACCATGCCAACAACTATTTTCTGGAACTGTTTCGGAGAATGGTCCTTTTGTAAATGATCCAGTAAATTTTCTTTAAATGTCAGAACTAATTCCAACAAAGCACCTAGGGGTAATTGAATTTGATGGACACCTCTATCCATCACAATCAACTAAAAATATGCAACTGACACGTGCACTCGGCCAAAAACTTGTCCATCGTGATGAATAGACCCTCGATTGACACATAGCTATGCAAAAATCCAAAAAAATAAATCAATCATGATTGACACCCCATGACAGACTGCCTTTCCATCACAATTGACAGATGTCCATCGCGATGGACACCCCTGTCCATCGCGATCGATAGAAAAATTGTGAGTGACACTTAATCTCAGCACAAAACCCATCCATCACGACTCACAAGCCTACAATTGATAGGTAGTCATGTAAAAAACCCAAAAATTATGTCCACCACGATTGACACCATCAATCACGACCGACTCGTCCATCACGATTGACATCATCAATCATGATTGACACTGTCCATCGTGATTGATAGGCCATGATGGACAGCTCTGTCCATCGCGATGGACAACCATGTCGATCGCAATTGACAGGCAAATTCGGCCAATTTTTTAGGGTTTTTTAATTTTTAATTTTTGGCTAATTTTGAGCATAAATTTCAAGTGATGGAAGCATAGTGAGGCCCCAAGCAAACAATTCAAAAAATCCTGTTTGCCTGTTAGCCTATTTTAACCTTGTTTTAACCCTAGAATCTTGAATAGCCATAGCTTCTTCATACAAGATCTGTTTGAAGTTGATCTTCCATAGGGGTGAGGAAGTTGAGGGATCTCTGAGGAAAATTTTCATAAAGACAAGGGAAATTGGGTCTTTGAATTACATGAATAAGAATGGTATGTTATGTCAATTAAATTTAAAGCTTGAGCTAACTTTGGGAGTTTTACAAGTCCATTGAGAACATCGAAGGGAGTCTAGAGCAAGTGCATATTGCAAGCTTGGGAACACACTTCCTGGGCATACAACGGCAACCAAGGAGAGTGACTTGAGGATGGAAGATCTTTCAACCCCCTCACTCAATTCCTCGCTTAGGCTAAGTATGTCTAGTGGTGTTGATTAATTAGGGCTATGTTAGGCACAATACAAGTTCAAGAACCCTAATTACTCGAGTGCAAGCATAATTAGGCTAGTTTGGTGACAAAGTCTAAGGTGAAAGTACATAAATCCAGCGATCAAACTTCAAGTGTGTTAAAACTCAAGTATTCCTTGCAACAAAAACTTATTGGACAAGAAGTGACAGCTTAAGGAAAATAAAAAGAACAAGTGACTAATACAAAAGAACTTTGCAACGAGGTTGTACTCAAAAAATCGGGATAAACACAAAGGCTTATGAACCTTAGCTTAGGAAGATATCTAGGACGGGATAGACAAAGCCTCAGATCTTCTAAAGCTAGAGTCAATCATACAACAAGGTCTTGGGCCCAACAATTGAGTGATTACCCATACGTTCTAAGTTAAAAAATGAGTGACTCTAAGATGTCTTATAGCATGGAGAGACCCGTAGGTAGATTTTTAGTGGCATACCTAGAAAAACCAAAAGAACCTTAAAAGATGTTGATATATTTAGGTAGTGATGTGTGTGAACACACTAGGACTATCGGGGCACTTTTTTCCCTCTTTAGACCGTTTTTTCCTCGGTGCATGTATATATGTCTATAGCCCTAACAAGTTACTTATCTTTGTACATTCTAGTGGTAATACATTCAGTATTGTGTGTTATGCTCCAAGCTTCTTCTTCTTCTTCCTTGTGTTGTTTGCGTGCTTCCGTAGACCCTGAACTCCAACAATTGGTATCAGAGTAGGTCTCCACTTCATGTAGGGCATTGTCAACACCCCTCCAATCGGAGTCTCAGAATCGCATGAAATTTGGTGTGTCGAAATCCCGATCCGAGCTCATTTTAGCCTTTGAACACACTATCACAATGCTTGTGCATGCTATTTTGTCTTTTTGTGCCAAAGATATATATAGTTTTTGGTCCACCAGTATAAGCGTCTCAAAGTCTACTACAAGTCTAGCAGAACTTCTCAGGGTAGTTATGTTCAACTTTTTCAGATACAAACATTTTTTTTGCATTAGGGTATTTTAGTTAGTGGCCATGGCTGAAACCAGTGATGTATTCCATATGTTGGCTGATGAGGATAAGTTGGACAGTACAGTTTTGACCCATCTTCACATGCACAATGTATGTCTACAGTAGACTTAGATGTTTGGTATTTTGATAGTGGGGCAACCAAACATATTACCTTGGAGCACAATTTCTTCACTTCACTCGAGCCTACCCCTATAGGGAATACTATCACATGCACCAACAACTCCTCTTATCCTATCATGGGAGTTGGTAAGATCATTCTGACTACTACTGATGGTAGTTCTTTATCTTTGTCAGATGCTTTATTTAAGCCAAGGATCAAGAAGAATCTGTTATCAATTTCAACTTTAGCCAAGATTGGCTTGGTTGTGAAATTTTTTGATGATAGGTGTACAGTTCATGATCTATCAAATGGCAACGTGATTATTGCTTCTGGCATTTTATGTCATGTGTTGTATAAGCTCATAAATTGTGAAAAATCTATGAATGATTCAACATGTGTAGTACATGATTCTCAGGCTATGTCAGATGCAAAGCTTTGAAATGCACACTTTGGCCATCTGAATTTTGCTAGTTTGCTATGCCTACAGAAATCTGAAATGGTGTCCTCTATGCCCAAACTTGAGGAAGCTGGTAAACATGTTTGTGAAGGCTGTATTTTGGGCAAAATGCAGCATTCTTTGTTTTTAAAAGATGGTTTAGTTCAAGCTACTTAGAAATTACAGCTTGTTCACATTGATGTTTGTGGTCCTTTGTAGACACCCTCTTTTGGAAACTATCTTTACTTTGTGACTTTCATCGATGATTTTTCCAGGCATGCATGGGTATATCCATTGAAAGCAAAGTTTGAAGTGTTTATGTGCTTCAAATAGTTTTTGGTTTTGGCTGAAAATGTGTTAGCATGTAAAATGGGCACCCTCCATTCTAATCGAGGGGGGAATATATGTCTTCTGACTTTAATGCATTTCTGGTTGAACATAGGATAAAACATCAGTGTACAGTGTTGTATACATATCAATAGAATGGAGTTGTTGAATGGAAGAACATGTCGCTCATGGAGATGGCGAGGTATATGGTCAAGAGTCAAGCCTTACCACATAGTTTCTGGCTTGAGGTTGTCATTTGTGCAACATATATACTTAACAGGTGTCCCACTAAAGCACTGCAGTCTATCACTCCATATGAAGCTTGGCATGTTTGCAAGCCATATGTTGCTCATCTGCGTGTTCTGGTTGTCTAGCATATGCTGTATCATCCACATACTAAATGCATTTCGGTTAGTCGTGATATTGTTTTTGTGGAAGATGCTATTCAACCTTTACTTTCATGTACAAAGGAGACATTTATTAGCTTCAAAGACATGTATGATACTTTGCTGCCTCTTTTTACAAGTGGACAATCTAGTGTTGGTCCTAATGAGGGAACTTCTCAGTCTTTGCAGGTTTGATGTGATGATGCAGATCATTCCATTTCTTATGTAGATTTACGTGATGCACTTGTTGATGAGAGAGTTGATATTGAGGAGGCAAAAACTATGCCAAAATGGCTGGTGCAAACATTACATGACAACAAATTAGATGCACCTCTATCATATCATACTTGTCCAGGCTCTTGTTGGAAAACAATGTCATATTAGTCCAAAAGGCCTCAGTATACACAACATATGTAGTTCTCTTTTATACTTCCTCTACAAGAAAAAGAAGAAGGCACCTTGGTTAAGGCAAGAGCCTCCCATTGAGCCCTCCTGGGTTCGATACCCGTGAACAACGTTAACACGAAAACGCGTTTCTTTCATACTTTTTGATAAAGAAGCAAACGACGGATGACGATAAATATTCCGTGTGATTTTTTTTTAATTCATCACTACGATGGAGAGCTTTTTGGAGTGCTTTTGGGGTGAGACCAACTACTATAAAACAAGTGCTTGGCTCATTGTTATTTCACCCTTCAGCTATTTCAACACAAGCTTTGGAAGCTTGGTCCCTCATTAGAGGTGGTGCTCTTAGCACATGGGGCAGCCATGGTGCTATTTTGGAGCATGTTGAGGAGCGGATATGGAGTTCTTCTTGGAGAAGAAGAGTGTGCTCACACTCTTGCTTATGGAGAGGCTATTAGCAGCTTGGTGGTGTGGATCGGCCATTCACATGATGTATTTGAATATTGTCTTCTACATGAAGATTTTGGTGTACTTCAAAGACATTGGATGGAGGTTAACATAAGATTTACATCTTATGTTAAGAATTCAGGTACATATTCTCTTTATGCCCATAGGTACTACTTGGAGTTTATGAAGGCAGTAACATCCATATCAGGAGGATTCCTATTCGGCATAGATACAAGAGAATCAGTACGTATATGCTTTATGCATATTTGGATGAGGTGTTAGAGAAGATATGTTCATATGAGTTTGAGGATTTCTGGCAGCAAACTTGTTAGCATTCTTTGCTACTTTTGTAAGTATGTGATCTTTTCACACACGTGTCTAACTTAGGGTCTTCCATAGCCTAAGGTTAGATGAGGGTTTGTTGATTATCAATTTTAGACTGATCCTTCCTCTTTCTGTCACTCATATTTACTCTTCTACAACCTATTAGGTCACACATCTCATATATATTCAGATTTCTGTCCATACATCTGAATATGTGTGTTACATTTGTATATTCACTCATCCATCTATTTTTGTTCACATAGAGTGGTTGAGAGTTTTGCTCCCACATTGTAATTCGAACATTTGTATATATGATAGTGTGAGTAAGTAGTGGCTTATGTAACACTTTACACATGTTGTCTAATCTTTCTCTATCTTTGACTCATCATTTGTATGATTAAGTATGGTATGTTCATGTTTTGTCAATATTGGAAGATTGTCGGATTCTATGTTGTAGATCCTGGACCTATGGAACTTGGACATGTGATATTAGTTATGGGCCTACTAAATTTCCAACAGCTCTCATAGTGCCTCTTTTGCATCAGATTGCTATGCTATGGTTGCGTCTAGTCTGTGTGATGAGAATGAGTCTGTTTCGTTTGATGAAGCATAAAATTTTGAAAATTGGATGGCTGCTATGCAATCTGAATATGATGCTATAATGAAGAATGGTGCCTAGTCTTTATGTGACTTGTCTCCTGGGAAGAAGGCCATTGGCACTAAGTGGGTATACAAGCTGAAGTGTAAGCCTAATGGAACAGTTGATAGGTACATGATACATGAGCCTTTGGAATGTTGCATCTGCATTGGTGAGCCCAAATGGCATCACACAAAATGCAAAGATTCCCCACTCTGTGGCGAAGGCCATTTTGTGTTGATCTTCTAGGGCAATGGCCACTTGGTTGTAACCTGAAAATCCATCAGGAAGTTATAAACTTCCTTGCTTGCAACATGCTCCAATAAATGTTCAGTGATTGGAAGCGGATAACTATCTCTGATCATCACGACATTAACTTTTTTAACGTTAACACACACTTGCAATTTTTCGTATTACTTGGGCACCACTACAATGGGGGACACCCATTCATTATGCTCAATCTCATAGACAAATCTAGCTTTGATCAATCTATCAATTTCTTCTTTTATCTTGGTTGCATAAGTGTCATTATATGTCTAGGGCTTCTGTTTGGTGGGTTTGGCATCAGCCGTCATGGGGATCGTATGAGAGCATATTTGTGGATCTACTCCCTTCATGTCTCTATAGGTCCATGTGAACATGTCCCTAAATTCCCTTAATAAAACTACAAGCTCTACTTCTTCTTCTGCACTTAGGTCTTCCCCTATGTACGTACATCGCTCTTCGTTCTCTTCAATGGTTACTACAACTTTTTTTGGTTTTTTCTTTATTATCATATGCTTCTCCTATGATGGCCTCTCTCTTAGGCATTCGTACCAAAATTTTCCGATCTTCAACTTTATATTTCTTGAAATTTTCTGGTACTTTGAACAATGGTTCCTCCTTTGCTTGTTTCATTGCTTTTCTTTTCTTTTGCTTTTGACTAACTTCACTTTCCTCCCTTGAATTTATAGTTTTAATGCTTGTCAGAGGTTCTTCTTCCTTTTGGGTAAATGCTCCTACATTTCCTAGATAGTGCTTCTTTGAGTCAAAGCAACTATGCATCACAATGGCCTCTAGATCACCGTCATCGTCTTCTTCCATAACCTCATTAGAGTCACACTCTTCTAGCAAGGGTTCACACATGAACAAAAAAATATCATAACCCTCCTCATCACAATGAGGCATCCACTATTCTTCATTGACAGCGATGTCCATGATGTCTAAGATTTCTGCCTAACCATTGGGCTTAAATTCCTCATTTGGAAAGATCATCGGTGTGTAGGTTGGGTCTCTTACTGATCTCACTTCTTGAGAAGTTCCTTCTTCTCTCGCTTTTAGATGTCTTTCCTCTTCCTCTGCCACCTTGCACATCCATAAGTGAGTATCTTTGTGGATCCAAGATTGATTAGAAGAACTTTGAGAATGCATAGAGATTGAATCTTCTTGCACCTTATGGATAGGATTCCACTATAAGGGTGGTAAATCTTTGAAATTATAATCCCTCAGATTGACCTTGGTTGTGACCCCTAAGTGCTGCAAGTACAAGGAGTTGGTTCCCCAATCCTATACTATTTGTAGTTGTCGTAAGAAGGGTCTTCCTAGGATCAATCTCATAGACATTATTTTTTCCAAAGTCACATATAGCGAAGGTGTGTTCAACTCTACACCACAAGTGGTTAGAGTTATCCCTTCTAGCAATCCTAGAGGTCATTCAATATGGCCGTTAGCCATTTGAAGCTTCATTCTAGTTGGTCTTAATGCAAGATTTCCCCATTGCTTCCACAAGGAGGTGGTCGCAATCGCAACACCAGCACCTGAATCTAAGATAGCTTTGGTTCTGTAACCTTGGTAGGTGATTGGAAGATAAGTGTTACCTTCTTCACCTTCACTCATGTCTCTTATTTTATCTAGAGGTATCTCTAGGACTTTTTGTTTAGAGCCTGCTTTTGATACATTGGAACCAAGTTCCAGAGCTTGATTCGCCACATGTTTCCACAACTCAGGTTTTACTTTGAGTAGCTCTTCTAAGGTGAGATGACACTGCACCATAGTGTTCTTCACAACTTCAATATTTCTAGGAACCACTGAGTCCATTTCTTATCATTATTGTGGGAGCTTTGCTCTGAAGAGATTCAGATTCCCATGGGCCTATGAATTGTGGAAATTCTTGTAAAAAATTAGATTCAAAATCTTATCTTTCATCTTCTTGTTGCTCTACTTGATCTTCGTAAATAGATGGAATGTCTTGGGGAAATTGATCATGAAGATCATCAATTTCAAGAATATGAGGGGGATTACCCTTCTCCTTGGCCCATGTCTCTTCTTGTATTTCCCACAAAAACTCTTGAGAGTACTGTTCAATTGAAAGAGGTGTTCCATCATCTATAGAATCAAGAACATAAACTTCCATTGGTGGTGAGCTTTCCCTTTCAACAACTGGTTGAGCCTGTGGAGGTAAAGAAACCTGCAACTTGTTTACCAACTCCTCTAATCTTTTTAATAGTCCCTAGAAATGCGAACCCGGCTTAATAAAATTTTTCTGATTGAACAATTGAGTAGTCTCGAGCATAGCTTGAGCTAGTTCTACCATTTTCATGCACATTTTTGTCCGTTCAATCTGTAAGTCTGCTTTAGGGTAACTCTTGTCTAGGTTTGTAGCTATTGGCCCTTCTTAAAGCTGAGCCTAGTAGGCCTTGAGCATCATGTCCAAGCCTTTTGGGGTTGGATCTATGAGAACAGACCCTGGTTGTGGTCTATTTACAATGATCGGTGGGGGTCGGATGAAGTGGAGTGGATCGATTTTTGGCATGCGAGGGGTTTTGAGATGCAATGTCTGCAATTTTTTTTTTTGCATCTCGTAGGCTTTCTTCTAGCTCAGATAACTTTCTAGCCCATTTATGACTGGGCTTCTCCCTAGTAACCTTCCATGTTCTTGTTTTCCTCTTAGTGTGCTCTCCTGATTCACATGACTCTGATTGTTCAGTTGGTTTAGCCTGTTTTAAGGCTTGTGCCCTAGTTACTACCTGCATAGGAGCTACATTAATGCTACTTCAACTTGAATCCACCACTAAGCCTACCACATTAATGGGTGTAACCTTAGGTGCACTAGAGGGGTTCCTTGGACAATCTCTCAGGAAATATTCTTTGTCGCACTCAGGACAAAAGCCTTGTATTGTGAATGTGTCAGAGCCAGTGGGTGGAGACATTCACAAATGAAATGGTCACCTTGACATCTAAAACATGGTCCTCTAAGGGCTTGTGGTCTTATTTGTCTCAATTGGGGCTTGGGGTTAGGATTCGTATACATGACATTGGAGCATTATGGCTCCCAATTTGGTTCCATAGGTAATGCCTCATATTGATACGGATAAGTCTCACTATGCTTAGGTGAATCTGTGTAATAAGCTTGTGGGCTATCATCACGGTTGTAGTCTAAACTTTGAGCATGAGGGTCATTTTCTGAGATCAAAGGGGTCATTGGCACCAATGCTCTATTAGGGTTATCCTCTGCCACTGCATATTTGATTGGAATCACATTGGAAGGAGGTGGCAGTTGATTTCCTAATAACGATTGTGGACTATATGGTGCTTGGTATTGATGTTGATATTGCTGTTGTGGCCTATAATATGGATGTTGCTATTGTTCTGATACCTACCCTGTTGGTAAGGTTGTTGATAAGTTTGTCTGATAGCCTACCTCTTGTACGGACAATCTTGAGTTGTATGGTTTGTGTATTTTCTCTCAATAGTGCAATATGGAGCATTCAGTTCTCTCATGTTTTGGTTTTGCAATGGGCATACGTTAGCCATGCGCTCACCTCTGCAAGTATAACATCGCTTCAATGAGGTGACCTTTGATGTTTTTCTATTTTGAACTCATAGCTTCTTGGCAACCTATTCTACTATCTCATCTATCTCAGTGGAAGGTCTGAAAGTCTGACTAGTAGAACTGTCAGAATCCTTATAGAGTTTGGACAATTCTAACTCCTCACCCAAGTTGTCTTCTATGTAGATACACATCCTCAAGCATTGATCTAGTGTTATTGGCTCCTTGAGTTATACATATGATCTAAGTTTCCCGCTTAGAAGCCCATCTAAAAGCAAGGAAACTTGTTTTGCTTGTGTAGGTAATTTAGTTATGGCACATCTTTCCACGTATTGTTTAAATCTCCTTCCAGCTAGCCGAATTGTTTCTTGGGGTGTCTACTTGAAGTTGTGGATCAAGGATGCTATGTTATGCTTGATGCCACTCTTGGAAAACTCTACTATGAATGCTTCTAGTAGTTGACCTATATTTCTATTGTTGTGATTGTTCAGGGGCTGAAACCAAGCAAAAGGAGTACCCTTGAGGGTCAAACCAAATGCCTCAAACTGGGTGAACAAGTCCTCGACATGTTCAGCTCTTAACACTTGTTTGAACTCGGCCACATAATCATAAGGATCTTCTGGGTGAACAAGTCCTCGACATGTTCAGCTCTTAACACTTGTTTGAACTCGGCCAATTTAGTTTTTCATTGTCTTGACCACTTGAGAGGGTCTAAGGGTTCTTGGGTACTCTTAGGGTCTAGGCAATGGAAACTCATGTTCATCTCTTTGATCCCTATGTGCTCTATGTCTCTCTCTTTCAGGTCTTTCACCTTCATGTCAAAGTATGTCTCTGCCTACAATGTGTGCATAACTGACCTCAAGTCTCTCTCTTGTTCGTTCTCGTTGTGCTCCATGAGCTTGGGATGATCCTGCTCCTCGGAAGCCTTGGGAAATATTAGAACTTGGTGGAGGGAAAATCAATTTTCCCTACCAAGTGTATGCATGCCTACCATGCTCTATTACCACAAATACTCTCTCTGATGTGTTGTCTAAATAGACCACTTTTCTAGGGGTACTAGGATCTTTAAATTCATATACCGTCACATTTCCTACTCTACTAGATTGATCAATCTTAAACCTACAAAAAGCTTCATTTTTCTCCCTATTCCAGAACAATTATATGCTTTTGTTATCTGCGATTTTCTCCTCTTCAAATTCCACCAAAAAGTCCCGATTTCTTAAGATCCCAAAGGTCAGAAAGTCACGATTTTCTCAAAAATTGGGTCACAAAAAGTCGTGATTTCTTGAGAGCCCAAAGGCCATAGATTCATGATTTTTTTCACACTTAACAAACCAGAGAATTGCAATTTTCTCAAAAATTGCCTTCCAAAAATTCGTGATTTCCACAAAATCTTGATGGCAAATTCGTGATTTTCTCCTCTTCAAATTCCACCAGAAAGTCGTGATTTCTTAAGAGCCCAATGGTTAGAAAGTCATGATTTTCTCAAAGCTTCATTGCCGAAAAGTCGTGATTCTCTCACAAATTGGAGCCCAAAAAATCACGATTTTTTCCAACTCAGAAAACAAAAGAATCATAATTTTCTTACAATCTGAAAACCAAAGATTCACGATTTTCTCACAATCTGAAAATCAAAGATTCACAATTTTTTCACAATATGAAAATCAAAGAATCGTGATTTTCTTGAGATCCCAAAAACCAAAAATTTGCAATTTCCTAAGTGATTTTAGGCGGGAAATCAAGCAATCATGAAATTCAAAAATTTTGAATTTTCCAAAGAGTTGCATTTTTTTTCTTGAAATTTGTGATTTTCTGAGAATTTTGGCAAGAACTTCAAAATCAAGCACCGAGGCCTATGCTTCGTGCTGAGGGTTGCAAAAAGCACAAAAAATCACAAACACAAACACTTCATCTCTCTTTCTCTCTCTCGCATAGCCATGAATGAAAAATGAGGTGAAAGTAGTGAATATACATTCAAAAATAAAACATTTCATCGAAGATGAAGATGGGAGAAGATGGTGATGATGATGATGAAGATGAAGATGGAAAATCAAAAACTTAACAAAAAATGACTATTTTTTACCTTCCAATGTTGGAAATCTATGATCTTACTATCACAATGCTTGTCTTCGAGCAACGCTCCCCATCAACGGCGCTAAAATTTGGTGTAGCTCAAGCATGAGTACCACCTCCTTTACTTGTCAATCCACGAAGAGGTGAGGAGGATATGAAGATCATGAGCAATTGTGGTGAGCAAATGTGAATGACAAGCACATACATGCATTCACACACATGCACACAAGGCAAGATAACAAGATAGGAACAATGGAAGCTTCTCTTAACAAGCTCAAGAAAGTTTACAATGCTCAAGAATAAGTTCACTCTCCAACTAGGTAACCCCAAAAATGAGTTATCTAGCTCTGTTTATAGTTTTTTGACTAGTTTTGGCCCTGTCTAGACCTAGTCTCCGACCTAGTTAAAAAGTAGGTTCCATGACATATTTGAGGGATCAAATAGAATAAAAAAATTATGGAAATTGATACGTAGGTACTTCTAATACTCCTCAAGCTCAAGGACTCATCAGCTTGAACAAAATGGAGTTGCAAAAATGTGAAATGCTATTTACAATGGTTTTTAGTGATCAAAATCACTGTTTTTATAGGGATTTCTTCTGAAAATCTGGCATACACTTCTTGGAGCTCCCTACATGCTCCCTCTTCTTGTGTGTCCACTTCTTTGATGTGTTCATGTGCCTTGTCCTTGACCTTGAGTGCCAACATATCCTTCATCTAAATAACTTAGTCAAACTGAAATGTGTGGCACTATCTGAAGTGGATCAATGACTTTCTTCGCTTGTACAAGTTGTTTATAGGACATCCATGCCAAAAAGGAAAGACAATTCATTGCTTTTCATGGAATAATTAATTGACAAGGGTTATGGGCCATCAAGGGTCCATGCTTTGAACTATCAGTCAGCCCTCTTCAACATGTATTTAATGATGTTTGTAAGGGGAGCACTAGATTGTGCCCTCTCACTAGACTAGACAAGATTTTGGAATACTTTTGATTACAAGATCACCCATGTAGGGAAAATAATACAAGACTATGTTAATGATACAAGAAGTCCCACAACTCAAGACTAATAGGTATCGATAACTCAAGTAGAGATGATACATGAGATCCCACAACCCAAGACCGTAAGTATGAAGCAACATATCTAGATTACAAGAACTCCCTAATGGAGATGAACTAGATACAAGAAATAACTCAATAGGATCTTGTACTAGGAGATTCCAAGAGGACAAGGTTGGATGTCTAGGATACTAGACTAGACAAGATAGAACAAAGAACAAGATTAGAACTCAAATTGGAACTTGAAAATTACTTACTTGGAGATTGTGGCTCCTTGAGCTCCCAAGACTGCATTGATAAAACTGAGGATGTATGTGGCCAAGCCCTCATTATATAGATGTTCAATGGTGGTGCTCACTAACGATTACAAATTGATGATGCCATCAATTATGTGAGCAATTCATTACTGTGGATATCATAATCAAGCAAGTAGATAGTTGAGCTTACAAATTTGGCACATTCTGGACACAATGGAAGCATTAGTTTCTCGAAAATCTGAACCTATCACGAGATATAGAAAGTGACTAGGAATCAAATGTTTAGGATGGTTTCCTTTGTCCATGACATCACCTCTCCCTCAAGTGATGAGTTCCATGAGGAGCGTCATGTTCTCTTGTCTCCACTTCATTGGATTTTTTGTATGAATTCTTGAAACCTTGATTGGTTATCTCTGAAGGTTTTCTCCAAGTTCACAAGTATGATTGTTGATGTCATACTCTTTCCAATGAAAAACGTACTCCAATCTTCCTCGGATATTCTCAAATTTAGGACATGCTCGACTTTAAATTCTTCATGATCATCAATCTCGATAGGTGGTGAAGGACTAGGTCTCTCCCTCCTCAATGGTGAAATCTGATATGGTTCCCAACATGGACACATGGAAAACTAGATGTATTCTCATATTACTCAGTAACTAGATCTTGAAGGTTATTGAATTAATCTCGGCTAAGATGGTGAAAGGACCAAAACTCTTATGGTTTAGCTTTGCACATTGAAGTCTGTAAATTATTTTTGAGGAACCAAACTTTAAGTCCATTGTGATAGACTACATTTTGAACATGATGTTGAACTACATAATACCTAGATTTTTCTTGAGTGCTATGGATTTTTTATGGGGAGGCTTGAGTATGCACATCTCCTTCATTGAACATGAACTCCTTCTCCTTTACCTTCTTTTTATCTTCATAATATGTATACTCCATATCACTTGTAATGAATTCTTGGGCTTCAAATATTCTTAATTCGGATTCTTGAGGAATAGTGTCTTGATTATTCAACACTTCTAGCTCTTGAACTTAGATTTCTTTGAGCAATTAATTCTCACATTGAACTCCTTGATTGATAATATCACCCAAGGTATCTCCTTGAGGCATTGATAGCAAGAGATACTTCACTTCATCTTTGAGTCCTCTTTGAAATTGATTGGTTAGGTAGTCTTCTTGATACGTACATCCACGACATAATACCTTGAAGTCTGAGGCATAATTTGAGATAGATCGATCACCTTATCATAACAATCTTTTGAGCTCTTGGAAATGTCCTATGAAGTCCTTTATGGTGGATTGAATCCCGTTGCATATGGAATCCATGGTGCTTGTCCTTAATGAAGGTAGTCTTTCTGAAATGTCACAAGAGCAGTAAATGATACAAGAACTTCCATGATGTGGGACAGATCGGTATAGATAACTTGACTATATATGATAAAGGAGATCCCACAACCCGGGATCATAGGTATGAAGCAAGATATCTTGATTATAAGAATTCCTTTTAGGGAGATGAACTAGATACAATAAATAACTCGATAGGATCTCATACAATGAGATTACAAGAGGACAAGGTTAAATGTCAAAGATACTAGGGTAGAAAAGACTAGAACAAAGAACAAAACTAGAACTCAATTGGAACTTGGAAAGTACTTACTTCGAGAAGATGACTCCTTGAGCTCCCAAGATTGGCATTCATAAAACTGAGGATGTATGTGGCCAAGCCCTCCTTATATAGGTGTTCGAGGTGGTGCTCAATGGTGGTTACGAATTGATTATGTCATCGATTATTTGAGCAATCCAAAATAGGACATGTGTATATTTGAATCAAGCAAGTAGATAGTCACTCTTACGGTTTTGGTATATTCTCGACACAATGGAAGCATTAGTTTTTCCAAAATTTGAACCAATAATGAGATATAGAAAGTGACTTGGTATCGAAGGTTTAGGATGTTTTCCTTTTGTCCATGACATCACCTCCCCCTTGAGCGACAAGCTCCATGAGGAGCAATCATGTTCTCTAATCTCCACTTCATTGGATTTTTCGTATGAAATCTTGAAACCTTGGTTGGTGCTCTCTGAAGGGTTTTCTTCAAGTTCCCAAGTACGATTGTTGATGTCATACTCTTTGCAATAAACAAGGTACTCCAATCTTCCTCATGATATTCTCGAATCTAGGACATGCTCAACTTTGAATTCTTCATGATCATCAATCTTGATAGGTGGTGAAGGACTATGTATTTCCCCATCAATGGTGAAATCTGATATGATTCCAACATGGACACATGGAAAAATGGATGTATTCTCATGGTACTTAGTAGCTGGAGCTTGAAGATTATTGAATTAATCTCGACTAAGATGGTGAAAGGACAGAAACTCTTATGGTTTAACTTTGCATAGGGCCTTGAAGTCTCTAGATTATTTTGAGTAACCAAACTTTAACCCCAATGTGATAGGCTAGATTTTGAACATGATGTTGAACTAGATAATACCTAATCGTTCTTGAGTGCTATGGATTTTTTATGGGGAGGCTTGAGTATGCACATCTCCTTCATTGAACATGAAATTCTCCTTGTCCTTTACCTTCGTTTTATCTTCATAATTTGTATGCTTCATATCATTTTTGATGACTTCTTGGACTTCGAAGATTCTTGATTCAGATTCTTGAGGAATATTGTTTTGATTATTCAACACTTCTAGCTCTTGGATTTGGCTTTCTTTGAACAATTGATTCTCAAATTGAATTGCTTGATTGATAAGAGCATCCAAGGTATCTCCTTGAGGCATTGATAGCAAGAGATACTTAATCTTTGAGTCCACTTTGAAATTGATTAATTAGGTAGTTCCCAAGTATGATGGTTGATGTCATACTCTTTCCAGTCAATAAGATACTCCAATCTTCCTCGGGATATTCTTGAATCTAGGACATGCTCAACTTCGGATTCTTCAGATCATCCTCGATAGGTGGTGAAGGACTAGGCCTCTCCTACCTCAATGGTGAAATACTGATATGGTTCCAACATGGACACATGGAAATTTGGATGTATTCTCATGGTACAGAGTAGCTGGAGCTTGAAGGTTATTGAATTAATCTCGGCTAAGATGGTGAAAGGACGAAAACTCTTGCGGTAAAAATTTTTGAGTAACCAAACTTTAATCCCAATGTGAAAGGCTAGATTTTGAACATGATGTTGAACTGCATAATACCTAAATTGTTCTTGAGTGCTGTGGATTTTTTATGGAGAGGCTTGAGTATGCACATCTCCTTCATTGAACATGGACTTCTCCTTGTCCTTTACCTTCTTTTTATCTTCATAATATGTATACTCAAGATCATTTGAAATGACTTCTTAGGCTTCAAAGATTCTTGATTTGGATTCTTGAGGAATACTGTCTTCATTATTCAACACTTCTATCTCTTGGACTTGGCTTTCTTTGAACAATTGATTCTCACATTGAAGTGCTTGATTGATAATATCATCCAAGGTATCTCCTTGAGGCATTGATAGCAAGAGATACTTCACTTCATCTTTGAGTCCACTTTGATATTGATTAATTAGGTAGTCTTCTTGATATGTAGATCCATGTCATAATAACTTGAAGTCTAAGCCATAATTTGAGACTGGTTGATAACCTTGTCATATCAATATTTAGAGCTCTTAGAAATGTCCTATGAAGTCCTTTATGGTGTATTGAATACCCTTGCATATGGAATCCATGGCTCAATGAGGGTAGTCTTGCCGAAATGTCAAGGGAGCACTAGATTGTGCCCTCTCACTAGACTAGACAAGGTTTTAGAATTATACATTTGATTACAAGATCACCCATGTAGGGAAAATAATACAAGAATATGTAAATGATACAAGAACTCTCAAAACTCGAGACTTATAGATATAGGTAACTCGACTAGAGATAATACAGGAGATCCCACAACGCGGGATGGTAGGTATGAAGCAAGATATCTGGATTAGAAGAACTCCCTTTAGGGAGATGAACTAGATACAATAAATAACTCGACAAGATCTCATACTATGAGATTACAAGAGGAAAAGTCTTAATGTCCAAGATACTAAGCTAAACAAGACTAGAACTCAAATTGGAACTTGGAAAGTACTTACTTAGAGATCATGACTCCTTGAGCTCCCAAGATTGGCATTGGTAAGACTGAGGATGTATGTGGCCAAACCCTCCTTATATAGGTGTTCAAGGGTAGTGCTCAATGGCGGTTACAAATTGATGATGTCATCGATTATGCCAACAATATGAAATAGGACCTATGGATATTAGAATCAAGCAATAAGATAGTCGATCTTATGGGTTTGACATGTTGCGAACACAATGAAAGCATTAGTCTCTCCAAGATCTGAACCAATCATGTGATATTAAAAGTGAATTGGAATCGAAGGTTTAGGATGGTTTCCTTTGTCCATGACAACGTTGGTGCTTTACATGTACACTTTTTATATCATCAAAACATCAACACAATTCATGTTTGTTATAAGAGAATATAAAGTAGTGCCACCTAATTGACACACATTGTTACTATGTTGATCCTTCACAAGCTTTTTAGCAATTTGATCTCATGGTCTATGCCTTTCAACTCCTTACAACCAATAGGGAGGGGGGAGCCACACATCAATTTCAACAATAAAAATGGATGTATGAAAGTATTCATAGGGGGGCTACTTAGTGTAGTGCATTGGGCACTCACTACTTGATAACCCATACACCACACTAAGTAGTCTGCCTATGACTACTTCCACATATCCTTTTTTAATATTCTTTTCTTTTAATTTTTAAAATGGTGGAAGTAGCTTTATTTTCTTTATTTCTCATGACATGCACAACCCCCAACCCAATCCACTTTGAGTCCATCTTTTATGTTCTTTTCAAGGGTTCACATACCTCCCACATAGCCTCATTCCTCCATTATTTAGTTTTTCTTTTAGCACATCATTTATATCTCTTTTGAGGATACATAAAAGAAAGAGGCATTCAAAAAATCCTAAAAGATTTTTAAGAACTTGGAATCTATCCATTTAGAGCACCTACATACATCTATCCATTTAGAGGTTTCGTAAATGCTAACTACTTTACAAGAACACCTACATCCAAAACCTTACATTTGCATGCAAAATTCCCACGCCCATCTGCATGCCCACGACAACATCTATCAAGGATGGTATAAAGTAGGAAGGGGGGAGTGTTGGAAGAAAATTCAAAATGTGTCTAGAAAAGCAAAGCCCAAGTGGTAAAAGCTTAGCCAAAGAGGAGCAAGAGCATGGAAGTAAAGGAGAAAGGGGTATGCTAATTTTTTTTTCCAACTCAAATACCACTCTAGACTATGTTTTCCGAATTTATGCCCAAAATACATGTAAAAAGGCATACTTTTGATCTGAATTTCTATTCTTAGTAATATGTAGGCACACATTGTAAAATTCAAGTAGTAATCAAGGTTCAAGGGCATTACGATAAGCTCCATGATTTTCCCATATTTTTTCGAAGTAATTTTAGCCTTCAAATAAGCTTTGGAACCTAATTTTTAAACTATAATAAAGCGATCTCACTTTCTAAGGTTAGACTCACTTGGATCACGTTTACTTTGAGCAATACAAGGAGCTTTTTGGAGCACATTGCCACTTGTTTGTTTGTGAGTGTATGGTGTGTGTGCTTTCTCTCTCATGCTGGTGTACAATCTTCATACCACCAATGGCTCACTCCATAGATTGACATTTTGTGTGCGAGAAGTCTTGCTTGACATCGATACCTTCATTGTGTGCACATACAATGTGAACAAAAGAGATAATAGTTTTATCAACTTTCTTTGTAACTCCCTCTTATATCCTTACCTCCTTGTACATTTTTTTCTTTATTTACTTAGTTAAAATATTTTTTTAATAAAAAAACAATCCTATGCTAAAGTTTGAAGTCTAAATTGATAATTGTATCAACAATCTTTACAACAATAAGAACCATTAACACATTTATCACTCCAACAATTGTGCAATCCAAGAGTTCTAGCTTAAATCTTCTTTTTCTATAACCTTAAAAGTTCAAAAACGCAAAACTCACACTCAAGGGTTCTTTTGTATTTCTCATTTTCAGGGTTCACGTAGACCTTCTATAGTTCTTGAGTTTTGATCTTTCAACCTGAAGTTACAAAGTTGTACACTTGTTTATGCAAAAAAAACAAGACCCCTTACACCGATTTTTCAAAGGGATTAGATGAAGCAGTCCAAAGCTTGACCCTCAACCTCTTGTGAAAATATTTGCCACTACTTTCATTGAAGTATTTATCAGTACCCAAAGATCTCAATACTTTTTTTTAGAGGAGGTTCGATAGGTCCTTACTTTCCTAGCTTTAACTTTGAAAATACAATTGTATAAGTGAATAAGCATAGTACTCTTGGAACTCTCCCATATCTCACAAAGAAAAGATTACACTGAGTTAAAACTGATAAACTGGATTATAAAAGTTTTGATATATATATTTTTTAATGAAGATTCAACGAAACGTTACTTTTTTAAGCTTTAACTTTGAAATTACAACTTTTTTAAGCTTTAACTTTGAAATTACAACTGTACAACATCAAAGTTTGAACGTAATATCTACGGACCCGGGAGTTAATAATTGAAACCAATTGAAAGCTGAAACTACTGTAAGATCTCGATACTTTCTACGCTATCATCTATTTAAATCTCTCGTAGCAAGAGTACACGTAGGATTTTAGTAATCGAGATGACATGGAAACACGCTGCAGTGACTGCAGTGACGGAGGGAAAGAGAGAGAGTCTCAGACGCCATGCATGCACGATTCAGGCGGAGAGAGAAAGCAGTCAGCTTGCCTTTCTATCTGGATACCGAGAACTAGTTTTCCCCACACTGCGCGGAGAGAGAAAGCAGTCAGCTTGCCTTTCTATCTGGATACCGAGAAGTAGTTTTCCCCACACTGCGTTCTGCACGAAAGCAAAACTTGCGGAAGCTCGTCTGAATCCGCACGGCGATTATACGTCACGTATGTTGTGATTGCAGTCAGCGGATCTTAGAGGAGGGTTCTGTCTCTTTGCTTGTGCTCCAGGAGGTGTAGGTAACAATCATGTATTCCGAGATCATTAACAGTTTAAAAGTAGACAATTTCAGCTACACGAATGATGAACTGAGACAGATGATAGAGGATTCTGTACAGCTAGACGGCCACGAGAAAGGGATCTGCGCATGAGCTGTTTTGTGTTGTTTTCATGAAATCACTTCAGTTTAATGTCAGTAAAAGATCACTTGAAATGTGAAAGTAATCTCGTGATGCATTCGTTAAGTATGACGAAGGTTAAAGGTGGTTTTGATGTCAATCATTTCTTTGCCACAGTTAAGGATGGTTAAGCAAATGGCACGGAGGCTTCTTGCTTTTAGATCTCTCTTGCAAAAGAAGCAAATTGTACTCCTAAGGCACACTTGTCTCTCTGAAACGACAATTATGTCAGGAGTGAGGGCTACACACGTTCCTTGGCGTGACTTGTTGGAACCGAGAAGTATCTGCACCAAACGTTCCACTTTTTGCAGCAACATCAACTTTGTGAGTTTCGTTGTTGGAAGATATTTTTGAATCACTTATAATTTGATTCATTTTCCTTTCAGGTTTTTGCTTTTCATTCCTTCTCGCTGTTAAGAGTATTTGAGAAAATACAGATTCTGCATTTGTAGATTCTCTCCACAATCTTTAGAGGGATCAATAAGCACAGTTTAAATTGGGATGATTGCCTTCTTGGTCTTCTGCGTTGGGAATATAAAGGAAACTAGATTTTTTTTTTACTAAAACGAATAGTGTTTCTAGAATGCACTACATGCTCTTTCCTAGAGTAATAAGCCTAAGGCAGCAACGCCAGTATATAGTTGTTTCCGTAAATTCTTATTGATGTTTATATGTTTTTATTGCTTATGTGAAATCACAACAACAACAACAACAACAACAACATCCGTTCCATCTATGGCCTAATTCAAACTTCAAAGAAAGCCTTGTGGAAAGAGCTAGCAAACAAACCCCTAGAGTAAGTGAGTTTTTTTGGGGTTAATGAAGTCGGAAATTGGGCTGAGTATACATAACATTGAACATGCAAACCGTAAAGCATGAATGAGGGCATGTGCATGCAAAAGAGATGAGCCAAAATGCACTACCGTATGCATGAACTTAACACCTCAATGCAACATTTTGCACATAAAATGAAGTATCAAACTTGTCTCCAAGCATGGGCCAAGTGGCACAATAAACATGAAATACAAAAAGTAAAACAAGGAGTAATGGCAATCACAACCAATGGGAGCTATGAATTCATATAAAACAACAAATTATTGACAATGAAGAGGGTCCCATCACTAGAAATAATGGACAATCAAAGCCCACAAGAACACAATTGACCTTCCATCTCATGGGGGAACTTAGAAATTCATGGGGCTAAATAAGAGTGTACCTTAAATGTAGAATTCAGAGTGGGAAGAAGAAGAAGTTACACATGCAAACTTGTAGTTGTCTTTGTCAAATCCTTGAGACCAAGGCTTGTGGTTCTTATAAAGTGAAGCTTTGGCTACTTTGACAATATTTCATAGTGTGAACATGTCGAGTTGGACCTACAACTAATAGAATGTCTTTTTGAGGCCTCATATTTGGGCAAAAAATTGAAGTTGAAATATCTATGGATAGCTATGAGAGAGCGCTACAATGAAAGGGTTAAAATGTTCATTAGGAGAGTCCTTTTTTGAAGAGGGATGTGCTCGAGGTGGGTTCTTTTTTTCAGTGCAGTATGCACTATGTGTTTGCTTTGCACAACCACAAGAAGATTACAAGATGAGACTAAGTAAGAGCCAAGATTACGAGTCACATAAGCATATTACTCTATTAGCATCAAGCATGGAAGTAAACAAAATAGGCACTATGTGTTTGCTTTGCACAACCACAAGAAGATTACAAGATGAGACTAAGTAAGAGCCAAGATTACGAGTCACATAAGCATATTACTCTATTAGCATCTAGCATGGAAGTATACAAAATAGGCGGTATTATCACAAGAGAAGTACAATCACGATGGAAGGAGTCGGTGGCTACGGGCAGATGCAAATGGCAACTTCGACTCAGCTTCTGAAGCTTGAGAGCAGCGACACACTTCACTTAAGTAACCTAATTTTTCTCTCTGTCGTGACATTTTCGTGACAATGTATCTTCTCTATGATCTCTCTATATCTGATATCTTCGGTACTCGAATCCCTCTCCGTATATAATCTGCCTCAGCCAGGCGGTTACTCCACTACTATGTTACCTCTACTCTTCCCTTTGCACTTTTTTGGTACCCTGTCAAGTTCGATACTTTATCAGTACTCTGCCAGATGATCCGATATTTTTGGTCTCCACTCTCTTTCTTTGCTCTTTTTTTGCTCAGTTGCTTATGGTGGGTCCTTCTCTTTAGTCTGCAAGTGATCCCATTCTTGCCTTCGACGAATTCTGTTCTTGGATAAATTTTAGAAATTAGTCCTGCCTGGAAAAAGTAGTCCTAGACCAATTCATGGAATTGGTCTCTTCCCTTGCTGTTTGAAATTAGTCCATAGGCCAATTTCTGAAATTGATCTCCTTTGAAAAATTAGCCAGCAGACTAATTTGAGAAATTAGTCTTTTTGCTTCCTTAGACTAATTTTGAAAATTAGTCTCTTCCTGCAATTAGTCTCTGCTTACACTCTGCAATTAGATTCTTATACCGAGAATTCAAGAATACATAGATATACCCAAAAAAATTTGTAGGGCTTGAATTTAGGCTATACAGGCTGCCCGCCACTACACTCTCCGTCTCGGAGAGTGCTTGTTGTACAGTGCTTCTGTTTTCCTTCTTTTTTTTTTTTTGATTGAAATGAAATACGGTAAATGAATTATGTCAAAGTACAACAAGAGCGTGAAAGGGAAGAATGTAAATACATCATCTGCATCAATCCGCTGTCCCAATGGTTGACATTAACTTGCTATGCAATTGTCCCTTCCATTCCAAGAACTGGGAAAACAACCATAGCAAAAAGAAAGAAAAACCAAAAAGAAAATATGTATATTAAATATATACAAGCAGAGCAAACAAAAGCATAAATATCACCTCCTGGTTACATACCCCCTCTTGAAATTGAGCAAGCGACCTCGATTGCATAACACTTATTCCATAGATGACACAGGGTGATAGCAAAGTTTCTCAAACTATTTGTGCCATGGCATGAAACATGCCAATAGTTGACAACGGCTGAAAGTATGAAAACACCAATACTATTTGTGCCACTACATGCTGAGCTTCATATACATGTTTTCAGAAAGTGACTATGGAGTGTGTAACATGAATGCCATGCTACCATTGTCACACATGCATAATATAAGAGAAGTGTCAAAAGTACAACTTCTTTGAGCATAGAATCTGAGAAGCAATCAAACTAGTATAGACATGAACTACTTTATTTTCATGAAAGAAGTTCACAACTGGATAACGGAGTCATTTTCAATGCAATGTAGGTTCTAGCTGGAAAGCCTCAAGATAAAGTTGCAACAATTGAGGTGAAGCCTCTAGTTCAACCTCTTCCATCCACTTGGCATCCATTGGTGAATAGTTCTTGAACTTCACCAAATAGCATCTAGCAATCTTTCCTCCGATTTTCCGATCTTTATGTGCCAGTATTTGTTCAGGAACTAGGATTTCATCCAATTCCTCTACCTCAGGTTGTTCCTCTTGTCCCATATCCTGTGGGACATCACCAACAAACGGCCTCAACAGCCTTATATGGAATGCATTATGAATCTTCCAGCTTTCAGGCAATTTCAGCCTATATGCTACATCATTGATCTTTTCCAAGATCGGAAAAGGGCCATAGTAACGCATGCTTAGCTTAGGAAACAAGCGTTCCTTGGCTTTCATCTCTCTGGCTGTTGCAAACCGTAAGAGGATCCAATTGTCTTCCTTGAACATGAGCTCTTGACGATGTCTGTCAATGGCTCTTTTTTGTTTTGTTTGGGACTTTTCCAAGGCATATTTAATCTTCTTATATGTTTGATCGATATTTTGGACATAACGATCTGCATCAAAAATCTTGTCCTTTGTTCAAGATAGGAGGAGCTTTCTTTCCACCTTCGACGATCTCAAAGGGTGCTTTGCCCGTTGATGAATGCACTGTGTTATTGTAAGCATACTTAACCAATAGCAAATACTGCTCCTAACTTGCCTTATGCTAACACATAGCATTTAAGCATATCCAAGACAATAGAGTTGGCCTCTTCAGACTGTCCATCAGTTTGTGGATGAAAAGAAGATGAAAACTTGAGCATAGTGCTCATATTTTCAAACAGTGCTTTTCAAAACAAACTAGTCATCCTTGGGTCCCTATCACTAACGATAGAGAGTGGCATCCCATGGTATTTAAAGATATTTTGCATAAATACCTTGATCATATGTACAAGCTTTATTTTCTTCCTAACAGGGATGAAATGTGCCTACTTACTGAATCTGCAAATGATTGTCCAGATTCCATCATTTCCAATAGGAGTCCGTGGAAGAAAAAAAATGAAGTCCATGGCAATACTCTCCCATAGCCCATCTAGAATCCGTAATGGTTGCAATAACCCTAATGCCTTTTGTTGGTCATACTTGACCTTTTGGCAAACAATGCATGCTTGCACAAAGGCATCTACATCCCTCCTCAAGGTGGGCCAATAAAAGAATGTCTCCATAGCCTTGATGGTAGCATCAATGCCACGATGTCCAGCATACGGTGGACCATGACACTCAACTAGAACCTTGTGTCTCAATGGTTTAGTAACACATAATCTTCCATGCATCATGATATAGCCATTTCTGAGAAGGTAATGCTCATGATGTCGCCCATCCATTAGTTGCTCATACACCCTAGTGAAATCTTCATCATCAGCATATTGTGTTTTCATATCATCAAGTTCATGATGATATGGAATTGATACAGCTGAAATATGTGGCTTCCTTGATAGTGCATCAACCACAACATTCTTTTTGCCTTCCACATGTAAAATTTGGAAGTATAGCATGGAAGAAAAGTTTGTCCATCGCATTTGCTTTTTTGACAACTTAGCTTTTTTCAAGAAGTATTGAAAGGTTTGATGATCTGTTTGGACAACAAAATCAGCCCCTAGTAGGTAATGCTTCCAGCTGCTAATTGCATGAATAACAACTAGCAGTTCTTTGTGTCAAGAAGTATCGAAAGGTTTGATGATCTTTTTGGACAACAAAATCAGCCCCTAGTAGGTAATGCTTCCTGTTGGTGAATGCATGAATAACAACTAGCAATTCTTTTTCATAGATTTGCATGGTCCTCTTTGGTCCTTGCAATATTCTACTCTCGTAAGCTATGACATGGCCATCTTGCATCAATACAACTCCAATGCTGCTTCCACATGCATCACATTGAACCACAAATGACTTTCTAAGATGTGGTAAGATGAGTATCCGATTAAAAGTCAATTTTTCTTTCAAAAGATTGAAAGCTGAAATTTCTTTATGGGTCCACCTAAATGCAACATCCTTCTTTTGTAGTAAATGTAAAGGTGAGGCAATCCCAGCAAAGTGGCGTATGAGCCTCCTGTAGTAAGAACATAGACCTAAGAAGCTCCTCACATCATGTACAGTTTTTAGGTCTGCCATGGCTTAATTACCTCCACCTTAGCTAGATCCATTCTGACACCATCTTTTGACACAATATGTCCAAGAAAATGAATTTGATCTAGAAAAAATTCACTTCTCTTAGCATTGATGAGTGATCTATTATTGCACAACTCATTGAACACCATGGTCAAGTGATGTCTATGCTCTTCTTCACTCTAAATGCACTAGCATGTCATCAAAGAATGTTCCAACGAATTGCCTATAGGGACGAAAGATTCTATCCATTACTCGATTAAACGTGGAAGGAACATTGGTTAGACCAAATGGCATCACTAGGAACTCATAGAGACCAAATGTTATTCTAGATGCAGTCTTATGCACATCCTCGGGTTTGATACAAATTTGATGGTACCCACTCTTTAGATCTATCATGCTAAAGATGCATGATCCCTCCAATCTGTCAAGTACATCATCAATCCTAGGAATAGGAAACCTGTTTTTGATGGTAT
Source organism: Ceratopteris richardii (assembly GCA_020310875.1). Classification (NCBI taxonomy): domain Eukaryota; kingdom Viridiplantae; phylum Streptophyta; class Polypodiopsida; order Polypodiales; family Pteridaceae; genus Ceratopteris; species Ceratopteris richardii. Next base: position 86,075,318 of record CM035442.1, on the reverse strand, counting down.
TTTTATTCAACGCATGATAATCGATGCACAAGCGCCAAGAACCATCCTTTTGTTGTACTAAAAGTACCGGCGAGCAAAAGGGTGATGAACTGGAATGAATCAACCCTTTTTCCAACAACTCATTTACCTGACTCCTAATCTCTTTTTATTGGGCTGCAATCACCCTATATGGGGGCCTATTAGGTGGGCTACTACTCGGCGCCAAATCTATCACATGGTCCTCGGGCCTCTGAGGCAATTCTAGAGGTAGATAATTAAAAAAACAGTCACTGAAGCTTTGCAAAAACATAGACCTTTCATTATCTACTCTGGACAAATTGGACTGAACTTGATGTACTTCAATATCTCTTGCAAATACCAAGTACCCAGAAAGATGATTTTTAATTGCACAAGAGGTGGAAGAAGTTGATACGACTGGGATGGACTCTCCTTTAAGCTTTACATCCAATGTATGAGTCTTCCCCCTATGTACAAAAGTAATTTTTGTTGGAATTTGGGGCCCCAGGATCTTCCAATACTAAAAACCTTTGAGCATACACACTTAATTAAACAAGATGATAAGTGAGAGATAGAAAGAAACTTTGAGACAAGAGTAAGTAATGTAAGCAAATTGCTTACTCACTAATATAGATGACCAAATTACAAAATGGGAGTACTACTCAACCATATGATGGTGCACTCACTAGATGGAAGAATAGACAAGAAGATGATGAAGTACAGAAGTCAGATTATGCTGTTATAATCGGAGTATGTGTGAAGCGAATGAGCAACGAAGTGAACCTAACCTCTCAAGAAAGTGCAACAAATCTGAAAATCAGCAAACCCTAATTCTGAAATTAGGGTTCAGAAACCCTAAAACAGAATATAGGATTAACTTACAAAAGATAGCTGCCACAAACTTTTAGAAGACTTCTTGCTCCAAGAGAATAGTCTCTTCTTCACCTCTCCTTAGCCTCCAAAGCTTCAGAACTCCAAAATTGACACTATATGAGCATCAACTCTTGCTTGAATTGTCCAAAAGTGATCCCAACATGTCTCTTATATAGCCTTGTGCCCATGAATAAAGCATAGCAAAATTCTTTTACAAAAAAGCTGATCGCTGTCCCCAAAAGCTGCTATCGTGTTTTTTTTTTTTAATTTGATCGTTAAAAATAGCTTCTCGTTGGTTATTTAAAAAACCATCGCTATTTTTAAGAGGTGCTTTATTTGATTGCTATTTTTAAAGTGCTTTTGCCATCTTTTAGATCTACAACCTAACTTTTTTTGTGTTTTGTACATCAAGAACCTCATAAATATGCGTCCACCATTTTAGGGCAGGAATTAGGGTTTGAGTTTTCTCCTAACTCTGACATCTGATGATAGAATGAAGCATAGCATTAGATAGCTCTCATGAAGCTCTATCTATCTAGCCTAAAAAAGTTTTACCTCAAAAGTACAAAAAAAATGGCTAAGTCCTAAATTGGATTTGCTGGATATGGACCATATGTACATTGATTTCCAACAATCCCTCTTTCAATGTCATACTGGTACAAGCTTCAGTAACCTGCACATCTTCTCATGACTATCTCTAGTCAATGCTTTGGTAAATATATCTGCAACATTCTCACTAGAAGGAACATAAACCAGCTCAATGTGCTTCTTTGCTATTTGTTCTCGAATATAGTGGTAGTGAACCTCTATGTTCTGTCCTTGCATGATGCACCGGATTCTTTGCTATAGCTATTGCACTTTGGCTATCTGAAAATATCTGAATGGGTTCATGTATTCTTACATCTAGATAACTGAAAATCTTCTGCAACCAAACTGACTCCAAAGTAGCTGTAAATGCTGCACGATATTCAGCTTCACACGATGAAGTTGCAATAGTGGGTTGTTTTTTCGAAAGCCATGAGATAAGACAATCTCCAAGATAAAAACAAAATCCACTAGTACTTCTTCTAGTGTCTCTATCTCCTACCCAATCAGAATCTGAAAATCCTTTTAGTAACAAATGTGTAGATTTCGAGAATACCATAGCATAATTTGAAGTTCCCTTCAAATATATGAAGATCCGCTTTATTGCTTTCCAATGTACCTTTGTCGGATTATGCATGAACCTTGATACTTGAGAAACTGCAAATTGTATATCTGGACGTGTATTACAAAGATATATCAAGCACCGAACTGCTTGACAATATAAAGTAGCATCAAATGACTCTTCATCTGCTACTATTTGTAAAGACGCGTTCTGATCCATAGGTGTTTGCATAGGTTTAGAATCAGTCATCTGAAACCTTTCTAATAGTTTCTCAATGTACTTCTGCCGTGTCATATAGATACACTCATCCTTAAACAGAAACTGAATCCCAAGATAATAATGCAAAATTCTTAAATCATTCACATCAAAATTCTACTTCAATTGTTCTTTGAACATCTGCAAATCTTCATCTTTGGGACTTGTGACTATAATATCATCCACATAAATGATTGCTATAATCATCAAACCTGTTTCAGCTTTGACATAAAGAGTTTGAGCTGCATCTGAGTTATGGAAACCAATGGATAAAAGATATGTGTGTATCTTTTCATACCATGCTCTAGGTGCATGTTTTAATCCATACAAAGCTTTTATAAGCTTACATACCAAATGTTCTTTACGTGTTTCTTCAAAATCTTCTGGCTGCCGAACATATACATCTTCATGTAAATTCCCATTTAGAAAAGCAGTCTTTATGTCAAGTTGATATACATTCCAATCAAAATGTGCTGCTAAAGCAAGTATTGACTTAATTACTGTCATCCTAGATGTAGGAGCGAATGTCTCATCATAATCAATACCTTTTTGTTGTGCATATCCTTTGACAACCAATCTGGCTTTGTACTTATCAATAGTACCATCTGCTTTCCGTTTGATTTTGAAGATCCATTTTACACCTATAGCTTTCTTTCCCTATGGTAACTCACGTAGCTGCCAAGTTTGATTCTTATGAATAGAATCAATCTCTTCTTGCATAGCTTTTCTCCAAATAGGAATGTTAAGTGCATCTTTAACACATGCAAGTTCATCTTCAACTGTTGTGAGTGCTAAAATATCATGAATCTCAAAGTCTTCAGCAAAACTTACATGATCTTTTTGTTGTTGTTGTCTAGTCTGATTCCTTGTTCTTCTTGTAAAAGTCTTTATACCACTATCTTTCCATGTCTGATATAACCAAGTAGGTGTATCCTTAAATAGTGGTGATACTCTTTCTGATTCTTTTAAATAGTGGTGATACTCTTTTTGATTCTTCAGTTTCCACTGGATCTGGAATGTGTCCCTTTGAGGTACTAGGACTTTCTGGAACTCTAGTACTTTCTTCCATTTCTGGAACTAAAGTCTCATGTGGAACTGACTCTGTAGAAGGTTGTGAAATTCCCCTTTCTTCAATCCTAGGAATTTTAACTCCCTCCTGATATGGCCGAACATGTACATCCAAATTCCGTCTAAAAAATTCATAGTCATTTTCACTAATGAACTCTGGAATTTCTGTTTCTTTATCATATATCTTACTTTCAGCAATGTATGCATTACGTGAAAGGATAACTTCACCTCTCTTCTGGAACATAAAACCTGTATCCTTTGCTCTCAATAGGATATCCAATAAAAACAGCTTTCCTTGCCTTTATATCTAGTTTGCCACGATCCTTTTTCTCAACATGTACATAAGATAGTGATCCGAATACTCTGAAGTAGCTCACATTAGGTTTTCTACCATAATAAGCTTCATAAGGTGTAATTACCTTTAAAGCTTTTGTAGAAGACCTGTTCAAAATGTGATTAGCTGTATGTATTGCATCAAACCAGAATTTTGGTGAAAGCTTCTTGGACGCCATCATGCTCCGCATCATCTCGACAAGTACTCTATTCTTCCTTTCTGCAACACCATTCTGTTAAGGAGTATAAGCAATAGTAAGGTGTCCAATAATACCTTTTTCTTCAAGAAATGTCTGGAACTCATTTGATAAGTATTCTCCACCTCTATCACTTCAGAGAATCTAGATAGTTGACTGACTTTCATTTTCAAACATAGCTATAAATTTCTTGAACGTGGGAAAGACTTCTGACTTCAACTTAAGACCATAGATCCATGAATATCTAGTAAAATCATCAACATATAGAACAAAATACCTAAAATCCTGAATAGAGTCTGCTCTCATGGGTCCATTCACATCTAAATGTATTATCTGCAATTTCCTGGTAGCTGTAATATGACCATGCTTCTTGAAAGGTAGTTTATGCATCTTACCTTCAAGACATCCTTCACATATATCTGAATCATCTGTTAGCTCGAATGAGGGTAAACTCTCAACCATACCTCTATCTTTGATACTCTTGAGAGCTCCAAAACTGATATGTCTAAATCTTTCATGCCATAACTTCATATCTTCCACCGGTGACGAAGATTTGACAGCATATGCTTGACTGATTTTTGACAAAATAAAAATCCCTCCTTTATGCTCACCTTGCAAAATACACTTCTCTTCTTTGTGTGACAAAATCTTACAAAGATCTCTCTCAAATACAACTTTGTAACCATCACCTAAAAATGCAGATATAGATAGCAGATTCTTCTTGATATTAGGTACATATGAAACATCTGAAATCTGAAAATTACCACCTTCTCTTGACTTTAGGTTTACTGTACCTATTCCTACAACATCCAAATCATTGCCATATGCAATAGTAACTCTTCTACCTGAAGAATAGGAAAGAGAAGAAAATACTTGTTGGAAACAATGTCTACATTGGTCCATTTTCTTCAACATATAGAGTGTTGTTTATAATCCTTCTACAAGGAAAAGAATGTGGCAATGTGGCTATAATAAAATACTTTCGTCGCACCCACGTGGGTTCAAATCCCCTGTCCGGCAGCAATATGCGTTTTTCTCTTTTGATAAAGCAAACTCAAAACTAAATCGACTCACGGACAACGCCGATTAAGTCACGATCGTGTAGGTAAGCTTTTTCGTAAGCGATTGATGAGCGATGATTTTAGCTTTTGGTTTTACATGCTTTTCAAGAGGCATGCTCTACTATATAAGAAGGCTATTGGGTTCATTGTTAACATCACTCAAAGATCTCAAGCTAGAAGGAGGTCTTCTTGAAGAGAGAGTGTTCACACACTCTTGAGGAGGTGGAGCTTTGGTGAATAGCCTCTCTTCGAGCAAGAAGTCTTCTACAAGGTGGTGGTAACTATCTTTTGTGAGTTAACCTTATATTTTGTTTTTAGGGTTTCTCTACCCTAATCTCAAAATTAGGGTTGGTTGATTTACAATTTTGTTACACTAATTTGTGAGAATAAGGTTAGCTTCGTTGCTCATTTACTTCACACACTTAGATTATTTCAACATAATCTAAATTTTGTATCATCATCTTCTTGGATATTCTTCCATTAGTGAGTGCACCACTTTATATGGTTGAGTAGTACTCCCATGTTGTAATTTGGACATCTATTTTTTAGTGCGTAAGCATCTAGCTTACATTCCCTATCCTTGTCTGAAGATCTTTCTTTCTATCTCTCACTTATCATCTTAATTAATTAAGTGTGTATGCTCAAAAGGTTTTAGTTTGGAACGATCCTGGGGCCCCAAATTCCAACAATACTTCTCTGCATCCTGTCATATGCTTTATAGCACTTGAATCAAATATCCAAGGATCTGCTGAAAGAACTTGTAAAGCTGCATGATCAAAAGAGACTTCCTCAATGATGATATAGGCATAAGAATCACCTTGAGATTTTCCTTTTTTATCATCTTCTGCAACATTACCTGATGCCTTTTTCTTTTCTGCTGCAATCCTTTTCTGACAAACTGCTATGAAATGTCTAGGTTCCTTGCAATAGTGACATAATGCTTCCTTCTTCTTAGAAGACTTCTCTTCAGATGTAGTAGAAACAGAATCTAAAGTAGAAGGTGAAAGGGACTTACTTTCCTTCTTGGATTGTTTTTCCTTCTTATCCTTCTTCTTCTTTTTACCCTTTGATGAAGACACAAGTGCTTCTTCATTCTCTTCCATTCCCTTCAACTAATCTTCATCTTGAAGTAGCAAGAACTCTTAACTCTTCAAATGTAACCTCTCTATCTCTTCTTGTAAGAGTAAGAGTGGTTATAAAAGACCGATATGAGATAGGAAGTGAATTAATCAGCGTATTTACCATTTCTTCATCAGATATCTCAACTCCTACATTTAGAAGTTGATCTCTTAAGTCAACGAGCTTTGTAATGTGGGTTTGAATTGACTCCCCAGCCTTCATCCTTGTATTTGCTAGTTGTCTCCTCAAGTGAGCTTTCGTAGCAGGATTTCTTCTCTGAAAAAGATGCTCGGAAAAAGATTCTCAAGCTTTAACCAAGCTTGTCTAGAACTTCTGCAAGATCTGATTTGTTGTAGAATATGCTTTTTGATACTCATTGCTATGAATGAGAGTGCTAAAGCATCTCTAGCATCCCATCTTGCTTGTTCTTCAATAGGAGGAACTCTGGGTAAGCATCTACCTGTGACTCTGGATGTAGAAGTGGTTACCTCTTCTTCAGTTGGTTCTGTGATTGCAACACCAGTTCCTCTTGAAGTTGTTGTATCCTCTTCTTCGCCTTCTCATCTTGGTCTTGATAAGGATCCATTGACGATACTCCATAAATCCTTTGTCACTAACAAATTCATCATCATGAAACTCCACATCGGATAATTGGATGACCCATCTAACTTGTCCCCAATCTCAATTCTATACTCACTCATCTTAACTAAGTGTGTATGTCAATTATGCTCTGATACCAAGTGTTTGAATTTGGGGCCCTAGGATCTTCCAATACTAAAAACCTTTGAGCATACACACTTAATTAAACAAGATGATAAGTGAGAGATAGAAAGAAACTTTGAGACAAGAGTAAGTAATGTAAGCAAATTGCTTACTCACTAATATAAATGGCCAAATTACAAAATCGGAGTACTACTCAACCATATGATGGTGCACTCACTAGATGGAAGAATAGACAAGAAGATGATGAAGTACAGAATTCAGATTATGCTGTTATAATCTGAGTGTGTGTGAAGCGAATGAGCAACGAAATACCTAACCTCTCAAGAAAGTGAAACAAATCTGAAAATCAGCAAACCCTAATTCTGAAATTAGGGTTCAGAAACCCTAAAACAGAATATAGGATTAACTTACAAAAGATAGCTGCCACAAACTTGTAGAAGACTTCTTGCTCCAAGAGAATAGTCTCTTCTTCACCTCTCCTTAGCCTCCAAAGCTTTAGAACTCCAAAATTGACACTATATGAGCATCAACTCTTGCTTGAATTGTCCAAAAGTGATTCCAACATGTCTCTTATATAGCCTTGTGCCCATGAATAAAGCATAGCGAAATTCTTTTACGAAAAAGCTGATCGCTGTCCCCAAAAGCTGCTATCACTTTTTTTTTTTTAATTTGATCCTTAAAAATAGCTTTTCATTGGTTATTTAAAAAACCATCGCTATTTTTAAGGGGTACTTTATTTGATCGCTATTTTTAAAGTGTTTTTGCCATCTTTTAGATCTACAACCTAGCTTTTTTTCTGTTTTGTACATCAAGAACCTCAAATATGCATCCACCATTTTAGGGCACGAATTAGGGTCTGAGTTTTCGCCTAACTCTGACCTCTGATGATAGAATGAAGAATATCACTAGATAGCTCTCATGAAGCTCTATCTATCTAGCCTAAAAAAGTTTTACCTAAAATGTACAAAAAATGGCTAAGTCCTAAATTGGATTTGCTGGATATGGACCATATGTACATTGATTTCCAACAATTTTCTTTTGATAGGTATCCATCAAAGCATGTAACCTATGACACCATGGCATTCCCAAGAGAACATCACAACCTTCCAAAGGCATAATATGGAATTCCTCTGCATCTACATAAGACAATATGTGCAGTAGAAGCTTTCCAAGTATAGGAGTGACTTGCTCAGAATGATGAGGACATGCTAGACCTGCCTGAGCCATAAATCCCATTTCATCAGCATGAATGCCCATCTTGGTGGCCCGTTCTAGAGTAATAAAGTTTGCCCATACTCCTTGATCAAAGAATATCAACACAATTGATCTTTGACGTTACCCTAAGCTTTGCATAATTCGGTTGCATCTGAATTGGGTTGATCACCCACCATATCTGGAACGAAACCTGGCGTATGTTTTAACTTCTTGCCCTTGGTATCTTCAGCACCATTAAATTCAGCTTGCCTCTTCTTTTGTGGACAAGAAGATGCAAAACCTGTAGGTTGACACACCATTGTCTGAAACACAGAACCACCTCCAAAATAACCATGCTGCATCGTGGGTGGTGGGAAAACTTGCTGCCTTGCCTAAACTACTTTCCTGTCCATGAACCAAAATTCAGTTGTGGTAAGGTGTGAACTAGCATGACTTGCGAAACTGGCGTTTGAGCCACATGTTCAGAATCAACAAGAAGTTGCCTTGAAGTCTCCCTAAAATCCACACCATGTGTAGCATGTACCTCAGCCTGGACAAGCTCTTGACGAGATGTTTGTTGCCCAACTTGTTGTGAAATTGAAGGAGGTTGCAAAAGGCTTAAAACAAAATTTGGGAATTTTATTGACCGGAAGAGAATTTTATTTTTTTACTTATAAAGTATATATATATATATATATATATATATATATATATATATATATATATATATATATATATATATGTGTATGTATGTATGTATGTATGTATGTATGTATGTATGTATGTATGTATGTATGTATGTATGTATGTATGTATGTATGTATGTCTGTGTATGTGTGTATGTGTGTGTGTGTATATATATATATATCAATCACATGTAAGATACATGATACATCATACAACATCAGACATCAAATCCTAAATTGACATTAGACAATAATCTAAAACATCATGATTCATGATTTCATCATTAAATTTTAACCAATAAGTAGGCACCACACATAACTTATAAGTTATAACACATTATATCATAGAATCATGACTCATGAGTCATGACATTGATTAGTAAGTTGCAAACATCATACATTATACATGTAGCCTGAGAACAATATCAAATTAAACACACAAAAGAGAAGGCACATGAGTAGAGTGTTAAATAAGTGCAAGCAATAATCAAAAGTTACACACATGTGTGAAAAAGTATGGACAGATACTTGATCTCTCAAATATAATAAATGCTTTGAAAGGAGCAAAAGGAGAAGGTAAAAGTTCAAAGGAACTTTCAAGGGGCAAGCAAAAAAAAGAGTAGACCTGGGATTTGGAAAAAAAAAAGAAAAATGTCATAAAATTTGTGCACCACGAATTAAATCGTGAACAAATTTTACGAATTTTATTTTGACCCAAAAACTCGCGAATTTTTTCAATTATGATTACAATAAGGGGAGACAATCTTATGGAGTACAAGATAGTGAGGGGTACAACAACATGAACTAAGAAAGGGGTAGCCCGTCATCAAAGGAAATTGAGCAGTAGGCAATTTCAGATCACCTCAATGTTTTGCATGGTCAAAAGTCCATCTCGGTATTATTCATGACATATCAAAATGATATGAGTCATCTTCTATGGCTCTCATCTACATTGATATGTCCTTCTTTGATATCATGAGTGTTTGGATTTCCCTAGTTCCTTTGCACAATGGATTAATGTACCTTTTGGGGAAGTGGGATTCAAGTCCTATTTTCTAGTGGTAGTGACACAAGAAATAATATGTAACCTATCTTTGAGTGTTTTCCTCAAATTGCCTTAACAGTTTGTCCAGGTTAAAAAATGGGTATTTGACATGAGGTTACTAACGTTTCTCTTGATGTTTAAAAAAAGTACCTAATGAGAAAGGTAACAACTTTGGATGTATCATGTAACATGGGTTCAAGATTTATGTTGGATTATGACTGTATGATGTACTATTATTCATTGGCTTCATGAGCTTTGACTCATCTATTGGTATGATTTTTTATGTGTGAGGTTTTTAGAGAAAAAAAAAATTGTTTAAGAAGTACATATGTATTGGTACATAGTCTAAGTTGAAGGAACATAGAAGTTATGCCGAATAAATTAAAACCTCGATTTTTATTTTTGATTTTTCTAACCTATGTGATTTAAACTATTTACATCTTGATTTAAATTTACAATTTAAATCTTTGCGTTGTATTATGGGGATCAGTACCATTAGATTTTCATGCTTTTTTCGACTTTGATTGGGCTAGAGGTATGGAACTCATGTTCACAAGTGGTTTTTACTTCATGCTAGGTAGCTCATGCATATCTTGGTTGAGCAAGGAGCAGCCTATTGTGGCTACTTCTAGTTGTAGTTGAGTATAGGGAAGAGTTTTGTAGTTGAGTGCAGGTGGTTCAAATGCCTTATGGCTGATTTGGGTGTTTCTGAGACCTTTTCCACCACCATCGTCACTGGCAATCAGAGCGCATTGGCACTTTCGAAGAATCCAGTGTTCCATGTTTGCACCAAGCACATCGAGGTACACTATCATTATGTTAGGGAGAGACTCTCTATGGGAGGGATCAAATTGGCTTATGTGCCCACACAAGATAATGTTGTGAACCTTTTCACAAAAGGCTTGCCTCGTGAGAAGTTCAAAGCTTTTCACAAAGCTTTGGGTTTACTCCGTTTTTTGGATTGATTCCTTATACATATGTGGTTCATCGCATCACTCTGAGGTGGGATTTCTTAGTATATTTTGGTAGTGATATGTGAACACACTTCTCTGACACTTTTTCCCTCTTTGGGAGGTTTTGTAACCCTAGCTTGTATATGTGCGTGTAACTCCAATGGCCTACTTATTTTGTACAATTCCACTTTTAGTAATACATTGTGTTGTGCTCCCAAGCTGCATCTTCTTCCTCGTGTTGTTTGTGTGCATTCCCACTCCTTGAACTCCAACATGTTTGACTATGTCAAAGCATGTTTAGATTGTGATATAACATTACTATTAGTTTTGTGTAAATTGAATGTCCAAATAATATTTTGCCATAATCCTATGTTTGCCATACTATAAGCTTTATTAAGTTCATCTCAAAATTGCCTATTTTTACTTCATTTGGATGTTGAATCTCAAAACCCTTTCAAAGCAAGAAGTCTTTAGATTCCTTGGACATATATTCCTTCTCGGTCGAAGCGTTTACAACTTCAAACCTGTTTCATTTTCAATTCTATCAATAAAAATCTTGAAGTACGTTAAAGCATCTGATTTGGCTTCCAAAAGTCCATGTGGACCTTGAATAGTCATCAATAAAAGTAAGCAAGTAAAAGCATATTGGTATAGATCTTGTCCTCATAGACCCAAAAACATATAAATGTACAAGCTGTACTTTTTTAACTGCCCTAATCAAATCATTGATTTTGAAAGGGGATTGGTGCATCTTCCCATGTATGCACCCTTTATAAGCATGTGGTAGAACTTCAAAATCTAGGGATGAAGTGGCGATGTCTTGCTTGTTCATATCTTTATGACTCTTGAAATTCATATGTCTAATCCTTGTGTGCCATATATCTGCATTCTGCATTGGAATAGCAAATGCCATGGCAATAAATTAGTATTGCTCATATTGATCCATAAAAGAAACCCACAAAGGAGTGAACAATTAGGATATTCCTTTAATCTTGTTTTGTGTCTAACAATGCACTTTTTATGAAAGATAAATTGAAAGCCATCTTACATGAAAGATGGCATTGATAGAAGATTCTTTGTGATATGGAGTACAAATATTGCATCTATAAGGGTATACTACTACCATTAACAACAACATGAACTGTTCTTGCACTACGTACCTTGTGTGATTGATTATTTGCACATGTGACTCTCTTTTGCGGGGTGGAAGGCATAATGGTAAAAGGATTCCTTTGCAAAGTAATGTGTTTTGATGCTCCACTATCAAAATACCAAACTTACATCTGATATAAAGTATGGGAAACCAAATCCTCACCATTATCTGTCACTTAAGGGTCAAGGTTCAAGAAAGCTTAGTGTTCTTTCACATTATCTGGGGAAGCATCAGTGAACTTTGTTCATAGATTCTCTTCTCTGCTTATCCCGATGTTTCATGCAATCTTCAATGTAGTGACCATGCTTTTTGCTTAATAGTATGTGCCAAGCTTCTTTGGGGTTTGATATTTCTTTTAACTTGAACCTTGAGATGTAGAGGTGATAGGCTTCAAGCTTTGTCTTAAATGCATTTGAAACGTTTTACTTTGTGTTTGCTTTAATTTAGCTTCTCTTTTGCCTTGGAAAACACAACAATACCTGAATGACCAATCAAAGTATCATCAGCATCCCTCTCTTTTATAATATGAACTTCTAAGTAGCATGAGCAAATAAGTAATTAAGTAAACGGATCTTTTGTTTTACTTGTACTTTTATTGATTTAACATCTAGGAGAAGAGTTCTGTTTATGAATGGTTGTTAGAATTATAATCAGGTGTTGTTCTCTGAAAATGTTGCTTCATGCAGGACAAAAGTTTTTCTACATATGTATCATCCACTGCAGAACCAGGTGGAATCATTGAAGTTCCATTGGCTCAGACAGGAGAGGGTATTGCTGAATGTGAGCTTCTGAGTTGGCTTGTAAAGGAGGTACCTGTCTTGTATATTAGTGTTGGATATTTTCTCATATTTGGCAAGAATATTTAGAGCTGAAGGAGTATTCTATACGGGCAGGGAGAACATGTAGATGAGTTCCAACCCCTCTGCTCTGTTCAAAGTGATAAAGCAACAATTCAAATCACAAGCCGATTCAAGGGAAAGGTTTCTCGATTGAACTTCCTTCCTGGGGATGTGATCAAGGTTAGTGTGTATATAAAAGCCTTCCTCTATCTCATTTGAATCTTGTAGCTTTTCAAGGCTTTTATGGACGTGCTCCCTTTTAAGAATATGGAGAGGTCTCATCTTTTATACTGCCATTCAGTTGTGAGTATTCCATACGCAAAATATCTTAACTAGTGGTGTTAGCAAGTGCAAAGTGAGTGGAGATTGCTGTCTGTTTATTGTGCTTTTCTTTTCCAGGCATTTTTGTCGAAACGAGTTGAAGAGCAGCACATAGACATCATACATTCTTTCACAAGTGAGAAAAAAATTAGGCTGCATCTCACGTGGCTGGCTTATACCCCATTAAGATGAAACCTGCTTTATCTGCTGCTTGATTTCAAAACTTGTGTATCATCCTGAAGCATGGATTTTGCTAATGCCCTCAGTAAATGTTGTGGACAGGTTGGGGAGTCTTTGTTGGAACTCATTTCCACCAGCAGTGTTCAGTCTCCTGCCAATGATGAAGTCTTTAGTAGTAGTATTCAGTTTTCTGCCAATGAGGAAGACTCGGATACAGAGAGTGATGTCTCAGCACAGGATGATGAGCATGCTGAGAAAGGTAATAGGAGAGCTTTGGCAACCCCTGCAGTTCGCCAACTAGCACGTAGCCATGGTATACAGTTGGAAGCTGTCTCAGGATCTGGAAAGGATGGAAGAGTTCTCAAAGAGGATATTTTGAAGCTCATTGAATTTAAAGATAGTTTGAATGAAAGCATGAGGATCGCATCTACTTTGTCTCCAAATGAGGAGCTCCCAACAGCCATACCTGGAGAGGAACTGGGCTTCACTGCAGAGAAAAGGAAGCGAACAATAGAAGGAAGAATGGATGAACAAATGAATGAGGAAGACATTACTATTCCTGTGAGGTAATATTTTCAGGTACAGAACCAACTCTTTGGTCATGTATTGGCCATAGTTACGATGACTTTGTCCTTTTTAGGGGCTACCAGCGGACCATGGTTAAGACAATGACAGCAGCAGCTGCAATTCCTCACTTTTACCTTGTCGATGAATTGAAATTGGATGCGCTTGTCAATCTACGAAAAGAACTTCAGGATTTTTGTGCAGAGCAGGGTGTCAAACTCACCTATTTACCTTTGATGATCAAGGCACTTTCTGTGGCTTTGTCAAAATATCCACTGGTAAATAGCATTTACAATGAAAAAGAGTCTACAATATGTCAGAGAGGTAGAAATCCTTTCAAGTTTTGCTCTGTCTTTCATGTTTTTCTCCTGCAAGTGTGAAACTGTTTTTTGTTGGACAGGTACTCACAATGTTGGTGTAGCTGTGGCAACTCCTTTTGGGCTAGCTGTGCCAAACATAAAGAACGTTCAACGGCTTTCAGTTATGGAGGTCTGTAAGTGCTGCCGAGGGAATTTAAATGAACGCTATTTTATTTGTAGTAGTATCAAGCTATTATGTTAAGGGGTGTAGATTGTTCGAAGTGTCATAGATACTTATTTAAGTTAACTGCTTTGCAGATAGCAAATGAACTGAGCAGACTGACGCAGCTAGCTGCCGTGAACCAGCTAAGCAGTGAAGATGTCTCAGGTGGTACAATCAGCGTCAGTAACTTTGGCTCAATTGGGGGAAAAGTAGGCTATCCTCTCTTGAATGTGCCTGAGGTGGCCATCGGTGCTTTTGGGCGGATACATAAAGTGCCTTGCTTTGCTGAAGATGGCAGTATTATTCAGGCTCCACTCATGAATGTGAGTAGGTGCATTTGTTTTTTTCTTTTAACATGAACAGGGAACTTGAAATTACACACACCCAACCTCATAAGGCACCCTTTACATTCCACAGTTAAAGGGGTGGGCAGCCTTTCACTTATGGATGCATCCTGTCTAGGGTAGGGATTGAACCTGGGACATCATCCCAGCTGGCACAAGGCTTTGCCACTAAGCCACACCCACTCGACGGACTTTGGATTTCCTTTGCACTGTCTTTCAAGGAAATTTTCAGTTACATATTACACGCAAATACACCTGATTTCCTTTTCATTTAAATTAAATACACAACATTATCAGTTCCTCACTGAAAATGTGCTTATATTTATGCCAACACAACATGCTGCATGATTACTTTTCCTTTTCTGATAAAATCATTTCTTTTATGATTCATACTCTGGTGATTTTGATTCTGAAACTTATCTCTATGAAGGTCACATGGGCTGCAGATCACAGAGTCCTAGATGGTGCAACATTAGTAAAATTTTCAAATGAGTGGAGAAAGCTTCTTGAACAGCCTGGAAGACTACTTGTGGAGCTAAGGTAATCAAGTAAGGTCAGCTCCTAACAGGGCAGTGACAGGATTTTACATAGTAACGTGGAGTATTATGTATATAGATCTTGCTTTTGCCAAGCTATTGATGCTGGTCATTCTGTGTAAATTATTTTCTGTTTGTACATTTAGTTCTACCTAAGAAAGTACAAGATCTTTTGTTCTGATGTGGGCATACTTCTTGATCTTTTAAGACAGAAACATGAGGGTAGTTCATCAACAGCTTTTTCCTTCATTGGGATGTACATTTTAACTGCTATTTATTTTTAGGGTATCATAAGAAAAAGAAGACAAGGATTTTACTCATGTCATTATGTTCAGATTGTGTTGTAACCAAGTACTTGTTGAAATGTTTTTAACACTGAGTTGTACTAGGACATAATAGTGTCGTAGGACACTTGGCACCCTGAACATTTTACAACTTCCATGATTTTTCTTGCTCTATAGGTTGATGATTTGTGAAATCCAATGCTTTGAAGTTATAAACCTCAAGTGCACATGAAAAAGTAATAATAATTGAAATTGAATATATATGAACCTTCAAAATCAAATGCTGAAGTTCACATATGTCCATCATGGGTCAACAAATCATCCAATGCTATGAGGTTATAAACCTCAAGTGCACATGAAAAAATAAAAGTGCTTCAAATCGATTATATATGAACCTTCAAAATCAAATGCTGAAGGTCACATATGTCCATCATGGGTTAAAATGTTGAGAACCATCAAAATTTATTCTATGCATGAAATGGTTGATGGCCTCATCGATTGTCTTTTTTTTTTTTTTGGCTAACCAACATATTTAGTATTGTATTAAATGTTCATAACCCATGGCACTCATTTTTTCATGCAAGAATGCTCTCTTCTATAGTCCAAAACTTGCAACATTATATACATTTCACAGTTCACTCTTTTATAGATGTCACACAATCCAATATAGACATGTTAAGATCTACCCAATAAATATTAATAGTAGCCCATTCACTTATCTTGCCTTGGGATCAAATAAAGTAGATGTTATTGAATGAAATTATGAATAAGGAACCCATGCATTTTTTGATGGTGACTTTCTTATTGCTACATTCTTGGCATGTCATTATAAAAACGTCCATAAAAGTTTCCTTTGTATATTTCAATGTTGACGGCATTAACAATGTTATGCATTGGATCATGAAAATGAGACAAATACTTAGTACATAAAACCTCATGGATTGGAGTTCTTTATTCATGTTCATAATAAGGAACTATCGTTACCACCCTTTATCATTTCAATGAGATGACATAAATGATTAATGATCAGATGAACCTAAGACTTCTTTGTAAAGGGAAGACCATAAATTATGACATGTGAATTGGAGAATGAAAGTGCTCATGCAAAAAAGGTATGTAGCACAAGGAAATTATCTTGTGAAGGGAAAGAAGAGAGGAGACAAACTCCAAGGAAATTGAATGACTATTGTAAAGGTGAAAAGTATTTATCCATAGAGCCATGCTTATGTAAATACCATGTCATGATGAAATATGATCTCATGGGGTCATCTTAAAAAAAAAACTACTAATCTGATTATATAACGTTGATATGAAATTATGTTCCTTTTCACGAATTCTCTTTGAATCATGAGTGTGGATCTTTCCTTTTGTTTCGATCTATTATATTTCTAGGAAAGTATGTCATGCATTTTCTAGATGAAGCAATGGATGACAAAGGAATTCCACCCTTTGGACTTTCATTCTCGTAGATGGATTATTAGTGGGTTTGTATATCGTATAGAAGTTCCAATATGAAAAAGGAACTTCATATGATTGTACCTCGACTTTGACATAGTTTCTACTGAATGTACTCCTAGAGAAGTATTGTTTTCACTTAGGCATATATAATGATGAGGCTCTCACAGATTCTACTCGTCATGAAACCCCTAAAACTATAAGGCAATTGATGTTTTAACATCATCTCTATTTATTACCTAGATGCATTCCAACAAAATTCTAATACAAACCTAACCTATTGGGTTCAAAGCTAGTGATCAAGGCTCAAAAATATAGAAAGATGGTCAAGTCGTGGGCATATGCTTGTTAATGTCATAGCTCTTATGAGTTTAAATGTTTTCCTTCGAATATAATATTAGCCAAAGATGTGTACTCTCAGATTGATGAAAACCTAAAATCCAAAATTATTCATTTCTAAATATTCAATTCATCACATCAATCGAAGACATTCATTTTGTAATAACAATCTATTATAAATTTGCAATAGAAAGCCAAACCTTTTCTAGCATTTATATTGAAAAATAATATTTTGAATCATGGAAATCTTATGTATAATTTTATGACATCTAAATTGCACAACACGATGAAGTTTTATTTGTTTATGATTAGGTCGTGTGCATAGATTTTTGATGCTCTCTTAGTTGAATGATTGAAGTCAAGGAATTAATACTATCAAGATGTGATAAATATATATTCTAACATCTAGGGATTTTTATGGCAAAAAGAAATTATGCAAGAGAGATGGACGCAATAGAGGAGAATAATACATATGTGGCACAATTTCAAAAATTTCTTACTAATAATAAATACAATAGTGATAGTTTTTTCCACTTGTGTGCTCTCAAGTTAGAGCTTAAATGGAAATCAACAACTCTACATGGGAGAATAAGGTAGAGATATGTTGGCTCAACTCAAAATCTATACTAATGCTCTCAATATACTAACACCACCCTCAATGTTCAATTAATGATGAATAATGTATGCTTAGGTCCTATGCCTATCTATTATATATGTCTATTGAAATACTCCTTTTCAAGTGCTAAAATACTATTTCGTCTCTCAATTACACCATTTTGTTCAAGCATGTGAGAAGGGGTGAGTTGCCCTTTTGATTCCATGCTCATTGCATTGGTTATTAAATTCCATCGATAATAATTCCCCTCCTTGATCAATAAATAAAATTTTTACATTTTTGCCCATTTCATTATAAAAAATATTATGCCATATTTAAATTTATCAAAGGCATCAACCGTCTTCAGAATAAAGAAACCCCACATTTTGTCTACTGTAATCATTGACTAATAATAAAGATAAGAGAGAAACTCTCAAAGTAAGAGTAGACAATTTTGTTGGAGTTTGGGGTCTATAGAAGCACGTGAAAAACACAATGAAGAAGAAGAAGCTTGGAGCACAACAATACTAAATGTATTACCAAGACAATGTACAAAGATAAGTGACCCATTAGGGTTATAGGCATATATACAAGCCGGGAAAAAAAACCTCCTAAAGAGGGGAAAAAGTGTCCTAGTGGTCCTAGTGTTTTCACACACATCACTATCGAAATGATGCGGTGAAAAAGGAGCTGATACTCATGTATAAGGAAGTGCTAAGCTATGTGGAATCAATCTACTAAAGGAAGTAAGCCCAAAGCTTTGCAAAAAGCTTCAAAATTCTCCCTAAGAAGAGCCTTTGTGAAAAGGCACATATGCCAAATTGATCTCTCCAATAGAGAACCTCTCCCTAAAATAATGATAGTGCACCTCAATGTGTTTAGTGCAAGCATGAAACATAGGGTTCCTCGCAACTATCAATGCACTCTGACTGCCAATGAAAATGGTGGTGGCAAAAGACTGACCAACACATAAATCAACCATAAGGCGTTTGAGCCACACACACTCAATAGTCGCTGTGAAAGCTTCCCTATTCTCAGCCTCACAACTAGGAGTGGCCACAATAGGCTGCTTCTTGCTCAACTAAGATATGCATGAGCTACCAAGCATGAATTAAAAACCACTGGTGGACACACGAGTGTCATAGCAACTAGACCACTCAGAGTCAGAAAAAGCATGTAAATCTGGTAGTAAGGATCCCCCCTTTGGGATAAAACAATCCAAGTTAGCTATGTACCACTCAAGTAATGAAAGATGCACTTAACCGCCTACCAATGCTTGACATCTGGACAATGCATAAACTTGCTTATATGTGAGACAACAAACTAAATATCTGGCCGAGTAATGCATAAGTAAATCAAGTGTCCAACATCCTCCTGATAGAGAACAACATCAAATGCATCTCCAACATCATGAAGACTCAACCCTAAACCTGTTTCCATAGGAGTGGCAAATAGTTTTGCAGTCTTCAAGGCCAAAATGATGCAATAATGTGTCAATGTTTGACACAAAGCTATTTTGCCATCAACTTGCATAAAATGAATGCCCAAATAATGATGCAAATGCCCCAAATAAATCTAACATCTCAAATGAGGTGTGCAAATCATCCTTAAAATCAGCAATATGACGCTCATTAGGACCAGTGAGTAGCATATCATCATAGACAACAATGATCAGAAGCACATCATTTGCACGCTTAACATATAAGGTGCTCTCAGTTGGACTGTTCTCAAAACCATGTGCAATCAAGTAGGCATGTATCTTTTCATACCAATCATGTGGTGATTGCTTCAAACCATATAATTCCTTTTGTAACCTGCAGACTTTGTTTTCACGCCCGTTCTACACAAAACCATGGGGCTGAAAAAACATTCACTTCTTCATGCAATTCACCATTGAGAAATACAGTTTAATTGCCCAAATGATGTACACTCCAACCATGATGAGTTGCAAGTGCACAAATGCTACAGACAATAGTCATTTGGCATGTAGGAGCAAAGGTCTCATCAAAATCAATGCCTCTTTCTTGAGCATAACCTTTTGCAACAAGCCTAGCCATATACCTATCAATTGTTCCATTAGGCTTATGCTTCAGCTTGTATACCCACTTAGTGCCAATGGTCTCCTTGCCAGGAGGCAAGTCACATAAAGACCAGGTATCACTTTTCATAATAACATCATATTCTGATTGCATAGTAGCCATCCAATTTTCTAAATTTTGTGCTTCATCAAACAAAATAGAATCATTCTCATCACAAGGACTAGAGACAACCATATCATAGCAATCTAAGAAGCACAATGAGAGGGACGAGTACGATATGATAGAGTGCATCTAATTTGCTATCCCGCAAAGTCTACACCAAACATTTAGGCATAATTTTTGCCTCGTCTATATTATACCTCTCATCAATAAGTGCATCATGTAAATCTACATCAGAAATGGAATGATCTACATCATCATGTGGAACTTGCAAAGGTTGAGAAATCGCCTCATTTGGACCAAGACTAGAATGTCCACTTGTAAAAAGAGGAAGCAAAGTGTCATACACACCTTTGGAGCTAACTGATGTCTCCTTAGTACATGAAAGTAATGGCTCAATTGCATCTTCCACAAAAACAACATCACAAATAACCAAAATGTGTTTAGTCTATGGATGATATAGATGATAGCCTTTGTTTTTAGAGTTGTACCCAACAAAAATACATTTCACTGCTTTATCATCCAATTTACTATGTTGTTGCTCATGCACTAATTCATATGCCAGACAACCAAAGACATGTAGGTGAGCAACAGATGGCTTGTGACCATGCCAAGCCTCATATGGAGTGATAGATTTTAGTGCTTTAGTGGGACACCTGTTAAGTACATATGCTGCACACATAACAACCTCAGGCTAGAAACTATGTGGTAAAGCTTGACTCTTGACCATACACCTCCCCTTCTCCATGAGTGACATATTCTTCCTTTCTACAAACCCATTATGTTGAGGTGTATATGACATACACTAATGTTTTATCCCACATTCAACCAAAAATGCATTAAAATCAGAAGACATATATTCCCCCCCGATCAGAACAAAGGGTTCCCATTTTACATCCTAACATATTTTAAGCCAAAACCATAAACTATTTGAAGAACATAAACACTTTGGAATTTGCTTTCAATGGATATACCCATGCATGCTTGGAAAAATCATCAATGACAGTCACGAAATAAAGTTAGTTCCCAAAAGAAGGTGCTTTGATAGGACCACAAACATTATTGTGAACAAACTGCACTGTCTAAGTAGCTCGTATTGAACCATCTTTTGGGAAGGTCGAACATTGCATTTTGCCCAAAATACAGTCTTCACAAACATGTTTAGCAACATAAAATGCCAGAAGCACTAATGACGTTGCCATTTGATAGATCATGAACTGCATATCTATCATAAAAAAATTTTGCATCCAACTCGATCTTGGCTAATGGTGAAACTAATAACATATCTTTCTTGATCCTTGGTACAAACAAAGCATCTGAAAATTTAAAAGAACCACCATCAACAGTAGTCAGAATGATCTTATCAACTCCCATGAAATGATAAAAGGAGTTGTTGGTGCGTGTGATAGTATTCCTTGTAGGGGTAAGCTCAAGTGAAGTGAAGAAACTACACTATGAGGTAATATGTTTGGTTTCCCCAGTATCAAAGTACCAAACATCTGAGTCTACAACAGACATACACTGTTTGTGAGAAGACAGTTCATAAGTGACAATAATAATAAATGATCATTCTTCATTCTACATAAGATTTGCGACAACCATTTAAGCTTCTTTTTTCTTTGCCTTCTTTATAACCAATTTTGGACAACTCTTTATGAAATTATCATTTCCTTTACAATATTTACAAAATAATTTCTACCTTTCTGTTTTCTTGTTGTCTTTTTCATCCTTCTTTGCTTGTGTAAACTTAGTAGATTTATGCTTACTAGTAGATGAACTTCATTTACTTTTGCCCTTCTGCCTAGCTAGGACAGCTTGATCTACAACATGCATAATGGACCTATACTATCTAGAGCAATCTTCCTGCAATAGAATAGAAACTAACTCCTTAAATGTTAAGGCATTTGTATTGTCTTTCAACATCAATGGAAGACAAGAAGCAAAACTCTCATATGAATATGGAAGACCATTTGGAATAGTCTACACAAGTGAACTGTCTGGCAAGACTTCATCAACATAAATCAACTACTCCTTCAAATCTTTGATCTTTGTCAAAAAAGTGTCATGGAATCTCCTTCATTTATGTGCTCACTCTCCAACTATTTTCAGAGATAAGCAACACGAGCCTCATTCCTTGCCTAGTATAAAGTGTTAAGTGTATCCCAAGCATCCTTTGCTGTTTTGCAAGAGTGAATGTGAGGAATAATGGCACGTTTGACAGACAAGGCTATCAATCCATATGCCTGAGCATCTCTGCTATCCCAATGAAGTTGATTTGCAGTAGGTTCAGCAAGAATCACAACACAAATAGGAACTTAAAGATCACCATCTTCAATGCCATCTGTGTCACCTTTCGTAACTGTATTTGTAGTTGTAATAGGACATTTTTCAACACCCTGCACAATATTCCACAATCCTTTTGCAAGGAATACATGACGTTTCATATATGACCATAATGGGTAATTGGTACCATCCAACTTATCCTCTACAATCAACAAAATGGGTAATTCGTACCATCCAACTTATCCTTCATATATGCCCATACGAAATACATCATTGCTTTCAGCCATGGCCACTAACTAAAATACCTTGATATAGAAAAATGACTATATCTCAAAAATTTGAACAGAACTAAAGCCATGATTCCCATCTTCAAGTTTCTTTGATATGACTGAAACAAGTTGGAGAAGCTTGGAGAGGCTTGGAAACTTGTGTTGTCAACTAGTGAAGTTGGTCCGACAAAATAACATAGGACCAACCCTACATCTTTGGATACATAAAGTAGACCTTGTAGGCTTGTGGTTAGTGCAATAAAACCCAATAAGTACATTGGAACATCATTAAGAACAATTTGATGCAAAACAGATAACTTGCACCTTGACTACCTCACAAAAGCCTTCTAAAAATGGATGGAAGTTATGACTTCAAACACTGAGAGCAGCCAACACATTCACAATTGGAAAACTTCCTCTTAAGGGAGTGTCATACATAGGGTTGGCTTGCTAAAATTCATAAAAGGCCTAACTTATATCAACCAATGAAAGAGCAATCACCTTAACACTGATTGGATATCATCCCGTTTTTCAATGTGAAGACAATGACCCCGAGAATGTAAAACTCAGATTTCTCTGAAAGTACTGAATGAAATGACTTGAAGATTTGTACAGATAAACTAGACATGTATACTTTTGCAATAAACGCTTAAACACTTGATTTGGAGATGTGTAGAGGGGTCATAAATCTCTGCAAGTTGACTAAGTGTGAGGAGGGAGGAGCAAAGAATAGAAGCGGCACGAAGCAATGATCAAAGAGTATATGTATTGCTTCAAGTCAACACTCTACTTGATGTACAAATGGTTTGGAGTCTTTATATAGACTGTTGAGGATATGACCACGCCTTTTCTTTTTTAATTCGAACTTGAAATTAGGCAGGTTTGGTAGTTTAGATAGATTGGAATCTTTTCCTACAATCTAGGAAAAGAGAAAGTTGAAGTCATATCTACTTCTTGATTGATTGATTGAGAATCAATCTCAACCACTTCTAACTCATGGCTTTTAGGCATTTTAATCTTTCATTTGAAATAGCTAAATACCTTGAACCTTACAAGAAATGATCATAAGTGATCAACCAATTAATACAAAGAAATATTGTGCACATAAGTGCTATTCTTCAAGGTACATATATGGAACCATCCAAATGACGGATTTGATGAAGAGCATATCCACCTCAAGCATAATGAAAGCTTGATGTCCTAAAATCCTCAATATGTATGCACATGCATGCACATTGCTCTATGTTCCTAGGCTCCTTCAAGTAGACACAAGACCATAATTTTGCACTTAACAAGCCATCCAAGAATAATTTCACCTATTTGGATGGTGTGGGTAGCTCTGGGATGGAACATCTCTCAACTTATTATTTGAATATGCATCCTATTACTTTGATTGTTGCTTAAGGTGGTTACTTAAAACTATGAATCAAGGATGAGGTATTGTGCCTTATGCCACTCTTAGAAAACTCGGTGATGAATGCTTCTAGTGGCTGATGAATGTTCCTGAATTGAACTTGATGCAACGGTTGAAACCATGTCAATGCTATATTATTTAGCATTAGACCAAAAGAATTATATTGAGTGAACAAGCCATCAACTTGTTCGGCTCTTAACACTTGTCTAAACTTAGCTACATGATCATATGGATCTCCAGTTCCATCGAAGTAATTTTTCATGGAATTTACCAATTGAGTGGGTCTCAATATCCTAGGATGTTCTCTAGATCTTGGCAAGGGAAACTTGTCCATTCCTCTTTGATCTCTTGGACATTTTTGTCTCTCTCGATCAGTTCTATCTGTCTCCAATCCTGATCTATTTCTTGAGAGGTTTACAAAGCTTACTTCTGGCCTTTCTCTAATTCTTTCCTTATGGTTACCATTAATTTGAGATGAACCAACTCCATGCTGACCATGAGAAACATTAGATCTCAATGGGGGAAAATTAACTCACCCCTCCAAGTGTACGCATGCCTACCTCCATTACTAAGACCACTTTTTCTGAAGTGTTGTCTAAGTAGACAACCTTCCCTAAATCCTCACGGTCTTTGAACTTATATATAGCGAATTGACATACCTCACTAGGTTGATATAGTTTAAATCTCCAAATGGCTTCATTAGTGTCTCTATTCAAGAAGAGATTGATGCTTTTGTTATCTTGGGGAATCCATTATGGTGTAATAATCTTGGACAAGATCGACTTGCCATGAGGTATTCTAAGTTCTTTTGTGATGTTCTCTTGGTCTAGATCTTCTATTTCAAACTCAGGAACAATGATTCCAAAATCATCTATCCTATCTGGTGAGCTAGTAAGCACATACATGGTTCCTTGTTTATCAATATATGAACCCTCTTTGAACTTGAACATTGGGTGTGCAAGTCCAAAGGGTTGATTAGGGTTTTGAGTGGGACCACTGATCTTCTCAAACAGTCCTCATAAATGTGAGCATCTAATTGACTGGTTCGAATGTATTATAATTGAATCTATCCCTGAACTACTGTGGGCCTTTCCATACTAAACACATTTATGAATCACTGGTTTCAGAGCTTACCACATAGGGATAATTGATGAGCTGCTAAGCCCCATGACCTAACGATATGATTGATACTAGCTTTAGAGGATTTGATGCTTTTTCTATTGCAAGCTAGGTGCCTTGCTGAACTAAGGTTCATATGCTTTTTTGATTAGCCCGATTTCCCAAGTACAACCATGCTGTAGATTCTTTTGTACCAAGCACTTGTTCTTTTTAGTTTTTTTTGAATATATTTTCTTGTCTCAAGAAGCATCATAAGGATCACTTAACTTTGTCTTATTTATGATTATTTTCAATCAGATTATGTTCTTTCCTCTTAGATTATCTATGCTTATCTTAGATTAGCCTTGGACTTGAGAATTTAGAGACTCTTGAGTACTTCCATGCTTATTGTCATCCTATGTGAATCCAATTATCTACTCACTCTTAGGCTAGGCTAGGAATTGACTGAGAGGGTTTAATGGACTTCTAACCTTGATTTCGATGCTCTTATGAAAGATCCAATGCCCAAGAAGAATGCTTCCAAGTGTACCCGGTATGCTAGCTAGCTTTTTCTTGCCCAGAAGCTTCAATTGCCTGCAAAAGTGTCAAATTTTAGCTCAAAAACTCAATAATTTGCAAAGCCTACATTTTGGCCAAAAATGTATGTCTATTGCGATTGATAGAGGTTGTCTGTCACAATGGATAGAGTGTGTCCATCGTGATGGATATACCTATCATGCTGGACAACTATCCCTTGCATGATGGATTATGTAATAAAGCAAGTCCACGATCTAAGGGTCCGATCGATTCAGAGAGATATGAAATCGGACACTATATGGTCACCCGTGTGTATGACCAAAGATCTTGAGACTAGACTTATGTAGGAGGTCATGTGCTATTGTAAACAAGTGATCCATTTAGCTTAGTGGTTAAGTCTCAAGGGTATGAAGGAGGAGGTCTTGGGTTCAACCCCCATGGGCTACATGGAAAGAGTATTTTTCCCAAAGAGATCAAGAGCCTTCTAGAATCATCCACTTGAGTTAACTAGAGTCAATTGGGATACTTGGCACACATGCAATTACATGGCTGACACATGGATGGTTAGAATCCACCTGCCCAAGAAGGTAGTCTCTTGGAGAGAGCTATATATAGAGGCATATGGTTGGCAGGAGAGATGATCTCTCTAGCACATGGTGGTGGTCATAATCTTCATTCTCTTGCATTGGTATCAGAGCCTAGCTTCCATGGCGACCTTGTAGATCCATCATATTCTTTATGATGTAAAACTCTTATGTATCTTCTTCATGTGGAAACAAGTTTTCTTATTAGTGCATGAGATGAACATCATCGATTTTCTTCTCTGTGCATGAGAACAACACTATCCCCTATTGCTCTAGGTAGCAAAAGGTGCGGATCATTTTTCAATGTTACAAGTAGAAGACTCAAACACGTGACCCCATGTTCATGGGTCAAAAGGTTTAACCACGAAGCCAAGCATGTTTAGACATACATTAGGTATGATTTCCAAACATTTTCTATTATATTGAGCATAAGGGGTCCTACGATGGAAGGTCCATTCTTGTGACATTCATTAAAAAAGTTCACTCCATCAAGCAATCACATGACTTGAACTATCAACCTTATGACAAGAGGCAACTAATCTAAACCAGAGAGATAACATCTTCAATATACAATATTTAAGAAAATATAACATTTTAGAGTTACGTATACAGAAGCCGGATTAACTACCAAAAGTTTTTATTGATAAAATCCCGAGCCAGATTTGATCCGGTGACGTCTTCTAAAAGAGTCAATCTCCATTATCACTAGCCTACAATAAATTTAATAACTAATCATCTAATCTGCTTTATATTCTCCATAATCTACTATGTTCTTTGCTATATCCAAGTCAACCTGAGTTCGTGAGCAATATCAGAACTGTTTTGAAGCCTCTTTTGAACACAAACTTTGGAATCAACTGAGTGCATACTTGAAGTACTCTTTGATCATCTAAAAGGAAGGAAAAGTAAAGTCATCTTCGAACCTGAGCCAAAGTTTGTGGATGCAACTTTTTGAACCTTTTGGAGATTAAAGGAAGGCATCTTTTCTACTTCGGATCTAGTCATTCCTAGAGCATCGTGAAGTGTTTGAGATACAAAAGTAAAGCTTTGGATTTGATCTGCTCCTGGAGGTTTTGCCAGTTCAAAATTCTAGCACCCTTTTCTAGAATCAAGTCTATGATGAAGCAAAATTAAATCGGGAAGTACTCTTGTGATATTGTGCATTGTTCTCTTCATTTTATCATGCACCACTTGCGTATTTTTAAGCCCATTATGACAAAGTTGTCCTCTAGTAGGGTGTAAAAATCAAGTAACTGTTGGGTTGGAGTAAACCATTTTACAAACACCCAAGTTAGATGTTTGGGCCAACCCACCTTCAAGTTTTCCAAATCAAATTCAAGTGAATTAAGAGTTCTCAAAGTCTTGATAGGGATAGAAATCCCACCTAAATTACTATGTCCATGCACCATGCATGCCCAGAAATGGACTAGTAATTTGAATCCACGCATTTCATATGTTTGTGCCTAGATCGCAAATCAAGAAATAGTGATGTGGATAGGGATGTTTTCATATCCACCCTTATTATTTATTCACTACTTTGTGCTTTGAATAATTTATCAAAGTGCAAAGTTAGTTGGTGTTTTGAATCATTTGGGCAGGGATTCCACCACAAAAATGAGACATGTTCTTCTGGTTTTAGAACATGAGGCTTGGGGGTTGCCTTAGTATTTATATAGCTCTATTTTTGAGGACGAAAATACTTTCCAAGGGGCAAAGAATGTAATAAAGTAAGTATACGATCTAAAGGTTTGACCGGTTCAGAGAGATATGAGATTAGACACCATTTGGTCACCTGTGTGTATGACCAAAGATCTTGAGACTAGACTTATATAGCAGGTCATGTGCCCTTGTAAAAAATTGATCCACTTAGCTTAGTGGTTAAGACTCAAGCTTGTGAAGGAGGAGGCCTTGGGTTCAACCCCCATGGGGTATATGGGGAGAGTATTTTTCCCAAAGAGATCTAGAGCCTTCTAAAAGCATCCACTTGAGTTAACTTGAGGTAACTGGGACACTTGGTACACATGCAATTACATGGACAACACATGGATGGTTAGAATCCACCTACCCAAGAAGGCAGTCCCTTGCCGAGAGCTATATATAGAGGCATATGGTTGGAAGGAGAGTCATCTATCTAGAACATGGTGGTGGTCGTAATCTTCATTCTCTTGCCGATAGTGTCTATCATGGTGGATAGGCTATCCATCACAATGGATAGGCTATCCTTCGTGATGGATAAAGCCTTCGATGCTTCTATCTATCATGAAAGTTATCTAATGGGATTGATAAGATTTTTGGGAAAAACTATCTATCATGGGAAGTGTCTGTCACGATGGAAAAGTTCTTCATGAGGTTTTTTTCTATTGCAGGGGATGTCTATCACGATGGACATGCTATCCATTGCAATGGACGCACATATCCATCGGGGTCTGTGTGTCGTTTATTGTGCAACAAAAAATTGTCTGTCATGATGGACACAAAAAACTAGTATTTTATCAAATATTTTATTTTGTGGATGTCAGTCTAGCACAATGATAAGTATCCACATGAGGAGATCGACCTCACAGTTGTCAATCCAAAAAGATATGAGGATGGTATGATGACCATGAGCTTTTGAGAATGCAAATGTGTGAGTGAGAAGCACACCAACATGCACACACATACACACACGTGTTGAGATATCAAGCTCAACATGTGATGATCCAAGATGACACGTACCAGTTTTTTTGTTTCTCTGACATGTATAGTGGTCATGCCGGTATATGTCAGGGATACTTCATTGAGCTTTATTAGATTTATCTACCAAGAGTGATGACACATTTGTTTCTTGCCAGCTCACTCATTCGCGGACATTAGGTTTTTCCTTATGTACTGGTCTTTATATATTGCACCTGTTGTATTCTTGTTTTTTAGGTCATTCTTGTACATTCCTTTTATGTAATAGAAGAAGAAGAAGAAGAAGATCATTCTTCCTTGCCTCAATCTGTGTGTGTGTGCTTCTCCTTGAGAGTGAGAGTGTGTGTGTGAGCTCTCTTCCTTATCTCCTTCCTCGTGACATGGTATCAGAGCCAGCGTGGCTGTAGAGAGCTCGTGGAGAAGGCACCGGTGAAGACTACGCGGCAAGGAGTGGAGAAAACGCGATTTCACAAACGGCCTCCGTTTGCTACGAAAATCGCCGTGAAGGTAGAAGGCCTCAAAATATTTTCGTGAGTTACCCCTTTAGGGTCACTCATTTTTGTCAGATCAAAGTTTCGGAGCCATCTCGACCTCAGTTTCGAGCCTGCAAGGTGGGGCCCATAGAAAAACCAGGTCAGTTTCAGAAACTATAACTTGCGTTGTGTTCGGCGACACTCATATATTCTAGATCTAGAATTTCAAGCGATTCCGTGTACTGTTGATACACGAAAACTGTGTTTTTCTGAGATCGAACTGTCACATGATAGTGCGACAGTGTTCAAGCAGAAGTGCTGCTTGTAGTGTTTTGCAGTGTTGTGAATTGTTGCAGAGATGGCAAACGCAGATGGAATGAGTCAGCTTATGAGCAATAAGCTGGACAAGAACAACTTCCATGCTTGGAGATTCAGAATGACAAATTTCTTGATGGGAAAAGGCTACTGGAAGTACATCGAAGGAGAGAATGAAAATGCTCCGCAGTTACGAGAAAGGAATCGGACTGCAGATCAGTTAAGAGCATATGAGGAATGGAATCAAGGAGCACGAAAGGTAATGTATTGGCTATCTGTTAGCATACAGGATAGCATGATTAGACACATACAGGATGCCAAGACTCCAAAAAGAGGCTTGGAATAGTTTGGTCACTTTGTATGAGACCAATACAAAGGCACATAAATTGCAACTCAAAAACGCGCTGCATACATTGGAGAAAAAGAGCATGTCGGTAAGTGACTACACTCTAAAAATCAAAAGCATATGTGAGTCACTTGCATCTATTGGCGTGAATGTAGATGATGATGATAAGGTGGAAGTGTGCCTTCGTGGTTTAGGAGCTGCATATAAGCAGTTCAGAACTTCTATACAGACCACGGAAAATATTCCGAATATTGCTGATTTGGTCTCTATGCTGATTATTGAAGAAAAGAATCTTGATGAGGATTCAAACTCCCAAGGAAAGCCCAGTTCTGAGCAGGAATTCTACTATGGCAGAGGAAGAGGCAGAGGTTTTGGAAGTGGAAGAGGAAACAGTAACCAAGACCAAGGTCAACAACAGAATCATGCAGGAGGAAGAGGACAGTTTCGAGGCAGGGGGAGCCAAAGAGGTCGCAGAAATTTCCAAAGAAATGATTCAGGTAATGATAGTAAAGGATGCTGGAATTGTGGTAAACTTGGACACTTTGAACGTGATTGCAGATTAAAGAATCAAAATAACAGAAGGCAGCAAAACAACTATGCATCCACAAGTGCAGATGATTCTGAGAAGCTGTTTATGGTTCAACATCACATGATGAATACAATGTCTGCTGGTGTTTCTAAATCGAATGATAATGTCTGGTATGTTGATTCAGGTGCTTCAAATCACATGACCAGTCATGCAGAATGGTTTAGTAGTTTGCAGAAAATGTTAGTTCTTGGATATGTTGAAACAGGTGATGACACATCGCATCCTATTGAGCATACAGGAAACATAACATTGTCTATGGAGGACGGAAAGGTAAAACATCTCGCTGATGTGCTGCATGTTCCGAATATAACGAAGAATCTGGTTTCTGTTGGACAAATGGTTGACCAGGGATTACAAGTCAGGTTCAATGCTGATGGATTATATGTAGAAAAGTACAAGCAGGATGGACGATTGGTTGCCAAAGGAAACAAACTGGGTAGGATGTTCACCTTAAATGTGAAGATTCCTGAAATGAATGCAGCCATGTTTGCAAAAGGAGCAGGAGTTATTGCAGATATAGAGATATGGCACAAACGGATTGGACATGAAAACTTGCAAAGGCTGAAACTGATGCAGTCAAAGGAGATTGTGCATGGACTACCAAATTTCAAAGTTGCAGAAATGCAAAAGGTATGTGCAGCATGTCAATTTGGTAAACAATCAAGAGCATCATTTCCACATGACAAGCATGTTAGTGAGAATGTACTAGAAGTAGTACATACAGATGTTTGGGGTCCAGCAAAGACCACATCTATGGGCGGTTGCAGGTTTTATGTTACTTTCATTGATGACCATACACGCAAAGTATGGGTATATTTCATGAAAGAGAAGAGCAAGGTGTTTACTCACTTCTTGAATTTTAAAGTTATGGTGGAAAAGCAGACAGGGAAGTACATTCAAACATTAAGATCTGATGGAGGAGGTGAATACATGTCAAATGAGTTCAGCAGTTTTCTAAAAAATCATGGAAGTCGGCGTCAGTTTTCATGCACGTACACACCACAACAGAATGGTGTTGCTGAACGCAAAAATAGACATATTGCAGAAATAGCAAGAGCCTTGATGGCTGAGAAGAATATGCCTCATTGTTATTGGGCAAAAGCTGTGCATACTGCTGTATACATCATGAACAGAACTCCGACTGCTGCTGTACATCAAGTTACACCTGAAGAGAAGTTTACAGGTAAAAAGCCAAACTTATCACATCTGAAAGTTTTTGGTTGTATTGCATATGTACATGTTCCATATGAGTTGAGAACGAAGCTTGATCCGAAAGCAGAAAAATGTGTCTTCATTGGATATTCCCTTGAGCAAAAGGGGTACAAATGTTATAACCCACTCACACGACAGGTGAAGGTGAGCATAGATGTGGTATTTGATGAAATGTCAAGCTTCTATGCAGATGCCAAAGAAGGACTAAATCTTGAACCAAATGACAAAGAAAATGCTGAAAAATCTAGTGCAGAATCTCAAGTTTTGAGTGGACCGGATGCATCACCAAGCAATAGTTCCAACTCAAATCCATGGAGTGGAAGATTGCGTGGAAATTTCAGTCCAGCAAATTCATCAAATACATCCAAGAAAGGTAAAGAAAAGCTTTCTGCTGGTAGTAAAACAGGTGCAGGTTTTGAAGACGTTGATGGAGATTCAAGCGGTTGAGAGTCTTGATGAGGAACTTGGATTGCCCTCTGTGAAGACTCCAGGAGTAAGAAGGGCAGATGCAGATGATACAAGAAGAAGTGACCCAGGACCAAGAAGATCTGGGAGGATGCGAAATTCAGTACAACGATTGACATATGATAGTTACATGGCTCGCCATTGTGCCTACATGACAAAGGTAATACAAGATGCTGAACCTTCTTCTTTTGAAGATGCAATTGGTAATGCAGATTGGGAAAAAGCTATGGATGAGGAGATGGCTGCACTTTATGGAAATGATACATGGAAGCTGGTTCCATTGCCGCAAGGAAAGAAATCCATAGGTTGCAAATGGGTTTACAAGGTAAAGCATAATGCTAATGGTAGCATTAGCAGGTATAAAGCACGATTGGTAGCTAAAGGTTATGCACAGACATATGACATTGATTATGAGGAAACATTCAACCCTGTAGCTAAAATGTCTACTGTCAGAACACTTGTTGCATTAGCTACAACAAAAGGATGGACTTTGCATCAGATGGATGTGAAGAATGCTTTCCTACATGGTGAGTTACAGGAAGAAGTATATATGGACCAGCCACAAGGATATGAAGATTCAAAGCATCCAGAGTATGTTTGCAGGTTGCAAAAGGCTTTGTATGGGCTGAAGCAAGCCCCTCGTGCATGGCATGCAAGGATTGCTGATTACTTAACCAGCATTGGGTTCTCTATGTGTGATGCAGATCACTCACTATATGCAAGGAAGGCTGATGATGGCATCACTATTGTGGCTATTTATGTTGATGACGTGATTGTAGGTGGTGATAATGAAGAAAGCATCAAAGAGGTAAAGAAACTTCTTATGCAGGAATTCAACATGAAAGATCTTGGTGTGCTTTGCTATTTCTTGGGCATTGAGTTTATACATACAGAAATAGGTATATGGATGTCGCAAAGGCAATATGCCTTGAATATGCTGCAAAAGTATGGTATGGCTGATTGTAAGCCAATTTCTATGCCATTAGATCAGAATTTGAAATTGGATACTACATCAGGTGAAGCATTGGAAAATGCTACTATGTACAGGAAAATTGTGGGAAGTCTTTTATATCTCACAATTACAAGGCCTGCTCTAAGTTATATTGTTGGACTTGAAAGTCAGTTTATGCAGGTTCCCAGGAAGCCACATTTGGATGCTCTGAGGCGCACTCTACGTTATGTGAGTGCTACTTTGGATTATGCATTGTTTTATGAAGTTGGTGTAGATTTGCAGGTTCATGGATACACCGATGCAGATTGGGCTGGTAGTACTCCAGATAGAAGATCTACTAGTGGCTTTCTTTTCTCACTTGGAGGTGCAGCTATTACATGGAGCAGTAAGAAGCAACCCACTGTTGCTTTGTTGAGTACAGAGGCTGAGTATAGAGGTGCTGCAATGGCAGCATGTGAGGCATCATGGCTGGAGATGTTATTTGCAGATTTAGGTGTGGAAGTGCAAAAGCCTATCACTATCTATTGTGATAATCTTAGCAGCATACAGTTAGCACGGAACCCTGTTTTCCATGCTAGAACAAAGCATATCGAGGTACATTATCACTTCATCAGAGAGAAGGTATTAGCAGGTGATATTGATCTTGTTTATGTGAGAACAGATGAGCAGGTTGCTGATATTTTCACCAAAACACTTGGAGCTGAGAAGTTGAAGAAGTTTCGGAAGATGCTTGGATTATAGGTTATGGCGTTGAGCTTGAGGGGGAGTGTTGAGATATCAAGCTCAACATGTGATGATCCAGGATGACACGTACCAGTTTTTTCGTTTCTCTGACATGTATAGTGGTCACGCCGGTATATGTCAGGGATACTTCATTGAGCTCTATTAGATTTATCTACCGAGAGTGATGGCACATTTGTTTCTTGCCAGCTCACTCATTCGCGGACATTAGGTTTTTCCTTATGTACTGGTCTTTATATATTGCACCTGTTGTATTGTTGTTTTTTAGGTCATTCTTGTACATTCCTTTTATGTAATAGAAGAAGAAGAAGAAGATCATTCTTCCTTGCCTCAATCTGTGTGTGTGTGCTTCTCCTTGAGAGTGAGAGTGTGTGTGTGTGAGATCTCTTCCTTATCTCCTTCCTCGTGACAACATGCACACCCATGCACATATGTCAAGACAAAGAGATGGAGCAATGGAATGTTTTATTAGCCAAAAAATATGATTACAATTTCTTTTTCTCACTTCAATTCCCAAAAAGTTTCCCCCAAAAATGAGCTCTCTAGCTCTTTTTATAGTTGTTCACTAGTTTTGGCTGTATCCAAACTTAGTGTCCGACCTAGTTAAAAAATAGGTTCCTATGCCTATTTGGAGGCTCAAAAGAGCTAAAAAAAAAATACAAAATTTGATACATAAAGAGTTGAGACTTCTAGTACTCTTCAAGTTTGAAGACTCCTTGGCTTGAACAAAATGGAGTTGAGATTATATAAAAAGGAATTTACAATGATGAGTAGTGACGAAAATCATTGTCTTACACAAAGTAGGGATTTGTGAAATTTAATAGGCCTAGTTGTCGGATCTTCTTTGACTTCCATGTTTGCTTGGTTTTGCTTGACCTTTGCTTTGTCGTGACTCTCTTTGATTGGTTTGTCTCATGCCCCCTTGTCTCATCACACCACCTGGACCTCCTTGGCTACTGTCAACCCCCCCTCTCTCGCATCTGTCGTCCCTGACAGACCGTTGTGTGGGGTGTGCAATGTAGTATTTGACAACATTTATAGCCAAATGATGTTCCTTGAGAGGGGGCATCTTGCTAGATCTATCATTAAGGCATCCCAATTGACTGGACCTGGTACGTCTAGATGTGGAATACATAACTCTTTTGCATGGAGGGCTTGTTCTACAACAAATAATTGTAACAAGTGTGTGGGTTTAGGAATGAATATTTTTGAGTGATATTCCCAGAACCTTCTAGAGAACATCTCCTCAAATGTATGCTTACAATAAGCAGGTAGGTATTTGATGCGGAAGTGCCAAAAAAAGATTGTGTTTATAGATGGAGTTTTGCTCATGTTGTATACCCAGTCAAATTTACCTTCATTGAAGCTAGGAGTAGAGATGTACGGGGCTTTTGGGATGCGTAGGACCACATTCACATCATTTCTCGATAGGTCAAGAGTAACCATGCATGCCAATTAGGTTGAAAGATAACACTTTTTCTTGTAGGATTGGGAAGATTTTTGAACTTGAATGGAGTTGCAAATGTTGGTTTGTTTCCCGTCACTCTTTTTATTGTTGAATTCTAGTCTGCAAGAAGTTCAAAATATGACATATATTGCAATTCGGATGTGGTAATGAGCCTTTGATGAGATATGTTCTAAACATAGGTAGACTTGAGTACTCTCTTCAATTTGCTAATGATTGAATCTGAATAGCTACTTTAACGTCATGTATTTTGTTGTTTTGTTCTACTCTATCCTCCTCAGCCACTTAGGCACTTCAATTTCAAATGTATATTGACCCTCCTCTTTAGTGCATCCTCTTGGTACTAGTACTGACTCATATGGGTCCTCAAATGTTTCCTCCATAGGGATTTCAATGACCTCTTGGGGTTCCACTTCTACTATTGGAGAAGGTGGTCTTTCATATTGTAGTAGTCTTGCTTGAAGTTCGTCTACTTGCTTCTGGAGATTCTCCAATTCCCATGGATTTTGTGGAAGAGGAATGGCCTCTGGTACTTGTTTGCTAGGCCTTTCAATCTTCTTCTTGGGATCTTCACATTCCTCTTCTAACTTGGTGTATGAGTCCAGAAAGTTGGCATGCTCTTCTAGTAGAATGTGGATGCTATCTGAAGGGAGAACTTGAAACCATGTTGGAATTATGGTGACTCTAGGAGTTCCTTCCATGGCAGCTTCTAGGTTGTCTTGATTTTGCTGTTGCAGTCTCTTATTCTCTTCCAGTGTGATGATATGTGTTGTCATAGAAGGCCTAAGTTCATTTATAGTTTGGCATTCCTTGCGTTTGGTCACGTAGCATCTCTTCTAGATTGTGGATTTCTTCTGTATCCAATCCTTGTACTTTGGTATTTAATTCTTCATGCGCTTGCTGGAGGGTAAGGTACTCTGCTTGTAGTCAATAATTATCTTCTTCTAATGGTGCCACTCTAATGTGTAATTGTTGAGACTCACTTACTAAGGTCACATTTCGTTTTTCTAACTATTGATAGTCTTGTTGAAGATGTGATACACATTGAATCATAGTATTGAATATATTATTTATAGAAGAGGATGAAAAAGTGATAGGGTTGAATGCAGGGGGAATGGGATAGGGTATGGAACTTTTGAATGCTATGCATGATGGTCGTAATGTTGATGGAGGGGGGATAGGGGATTGTGGAATTGTGGGGGGAGCGGGTGGTACCGTGGGTGGTGATATGTCCATAGGATCAAACAATGTCATGCATGTCGATGCGACCATGAAAGTAGGGATGTTACATGCGATGCACGTAGTGTCTGTGATGAGTGATGTTACAAAATGGTTTGGACCCCTTGAGAATGATGCAGATGGTTGAGCAAGGGCTTCCATGAAGGGAAACCAGATTGGGTGTATGGTAGGGGGTCGAGAGGTTGAGTAATATGGATTGGCACTGAAGAGGACGTGTGTGCAAGGGGCTATGAGGGATCGAATGATGCCTTTGGTGGGCCAAGGGTTACCTTTTACACTAGTTACAACTAAATAGCCAACTACAGGTTCCTGGAGTTCATTCATGGTGGTGCATAGAGGGTTAATAATGGAGGAGAATAGGCTTGCTTGGTATATTGGTTCACGAAAGCCAAAAGATGATGTGGAGCTGATCATAGCAAAGCACAAGATTTTGTAGCATGGTGTAAATTGCTTCAATGATTGCCAATGATTTAGTCAAGAGTTGGAGGGTTTGGATGAAGTGTGGGTCCAATCCTTCCTCACTGAGAATCTACTCAATTAATGCTCTATCAATAATGAAGGATAGTCAATGTATTTCTTGCACACTCATAATATTGTCATAAAGCCTTTGTAATCGTGCAATGTAAGTAGGGGCTCCTATAGCCTCCTCTTCTTGTTCATCATGCTGCTCCTCTTCATCTTCTTCTTCGTCTCCTTGTCCGACAGGTTCTTCTTGTCCTTCTTCTTCTTCTTGCTGTTGTTGCTCACCTTCTTGTTCTTCTCCCGATTCAAGGTTGACTTCTGGAATGATTCTTTTGAAATATGCATTGTTGAGTTCTTCTAAGAGCACTTCTTCAAGGAATTCTAGGTTTGATGACACTGGTGGAAATATCAAACTTGATCCGCTTGTGCTTTGCAATGGTATCTAGAGTGTTAAAGTCTTGACTATTCTTTGTGGCACTAGAGAGATGTCTAGGGTCAAGGTGGCACCTCTAGATTGTGCATAGAGTATTGAACCTCTCATCCTCTTGGATGGTGGAGCTAAAGCTTTCTTGCTTTTAAACTGTTGTACTCTGTTCCAAGATAGATCTCTTTGAATCAAAACATCATAAGCCAAACATCGATAGATGATTTGAGTGAGGGCAAATTATCCATGTAATATGGGCTTATGCGGCCATCTCTTGCAAGCCTGATGAATTTGATCAATAATATAGTGTGGAAGATTGATTGGCATA
The DNA here is from genome assembly GCA_020310875.1 of Ceratopteris richardii. NCBI lineage: Eukaryota > Viridiplantae > Streptophyta > Polypodiopsida > Polypodiales > Pteridaceae > Ceratopteris > Ceratopteris richardii. The sequence goes on along the minus strand of CM035442.1, from coordinate 86,037,468 downwards.
TTCTGTGTGTTTATGAGATGGAAGTTGAACCAAACTTTTTATGGGGCAACGTGAATTTGTCCTACTCTTGGAACACAATGTGTTACATGCACATCCTAAGGTGCACTACAAGATTGGTGTCATGGCCACCATATCTTTGAGCTTTGTTAGGTCCTATTCTTCATGTTTTCTAGGACCAATCCTTCTTTCTTGGTGGGAATATCATCCCTCTCTTGTCTAGGGCTTCTTGCACTAAGTTATTGGTTAGATGAAATCTCTTTAACTCATTCCCTCATGTTAAGGAACTACAAAGGTGCTTGAAGCTCTAGGATCTTGGACAAGAGTGAGTGAGTTGATGAGATAAAAGCACCGCATGAAATTGGGTTTTGGTAGTCTGGCAGCAAAATATTCTACCAATCCTACCTTCTCCCACACTAGCCTTAAATCTACTACATTCTGTAACTTCACAAATTCTCTAGTAAAGAAGTGGTACTTCCCCCACGTTTTGTTGTATTTTATCTCAACTTCCCACGTATATGCACCTTCTCCTAATGGTGTGGACATCTCATCGAACTAGTGTGAGTTCTTACTAACTCGCATGGTGTGACCCATGCGTAGAAATTGTTCTGGGATAATCTGCATTGCTTGCATCTCCTCTGGCCTTTCTTTAGGTTCATCTAATATGGGAAAGCTCTATATGTCAATAGTTTGATAAGTAGCTTGGGAACTTGTTTTTGATGTATTTTCCATCATGCTAGTGATTATGGTTGCACATGAATCTATAAGAAGTAAGAAGATCATATTAGCATTGCATTGGAATCTAGATGATGCCTTGTCCCCTTTACAATACCAACATGATATCCAATGTGGTTAGTAGGTTAGTTTCAGTGAGATGGGTGTGAATGTGAGTGATTGTTAAGGGATTAGTCACTTCCTTATATGCATACTCTGGATGTGCAATGTACTCAAAATGCATCTGTATTTTGAATGGGGATTTTACAGTTGGGTCAGAGGCCTTAGTACAAGGTTTGAATCACCAAACGGACCTTATGGAGTTACAAATCTTTACATTGATGGTCTTTATAGGTGTCTGAGATAGTTCTACCTAGATTTGGTGCCTTTTAGGTACCTATTTCCAAGTAGACCTAGGTAGAATTTGATGTATTGATGTAGTGATAATGGATGCCCTTCGGGAGGTGTGTGAAGTGATTTTCTATGAGTATCGATTATGGCCTATGAGTTTATGTGTAACTATTTGAGTGCGTAAACAAGTCTTAGGCACCTTGATTTGCCTTGCATCGTGGTTTGCCTTCATCAACTGATTTGGTATCCTAATCGAGATAGTCTGCCATGGCTGGCTCTTGTAATTCTCAACTTTGTTTTCCTTAGGTTGCATCATTCATTTGGTAGATACCCTTGATCCTAGTCAAGGAGTTGAGGATTTCTCACTCTTGTGTATCCAAATCTGCTTCACTCTAGTTGTCGCCTTATTTCGAATTGGTTTCTGACCATAAGATTTAGTGATTTGCTCAATCTACTTCTTAGGCTTCCTTACTTGTGCCTTGATCATCTTTGGAAAAGAAGGGAGTTCCACATTTACTTCTGCTACTCTGTCACAAGTTTCTTCCTTCTGCATCACAGAGCTTTGGACAAGAGCATCATTAACATCTTCAAGTGCACTCTTGGAAGGACCAAGAGTTGGTGCCTTTCCTAATTCCTTGAGTGGTTGATATGCGAATTCAATTGTGGTCTTCTGTTGGTTCACCCAAACCTAAAGAAGTCCACTTCTTAGGTTTAAGTTCATCCCATGGTCATAAATCCAATCTTGATCCAAGACAAGAGCCTCCATAAGGTCCTCATCTTGATACACTAGTACTTGTACTATCATGGGGACATCATGAATGGAGATGGGAAGTTCCAGCTCACCGAGGCAAGGGTTTCCACTCCTCCCAATCCTATAAGATATGCTTCAATAGGATGGATATTCAATTGCAAGTTTTGACAGTAGGAGAATCTAACTGCACTAGTGGCTGCATTGGAGTCAATCAAGGCTTTAGAGTCCTTGCATTTGTTCCTAAAGGATGTCTTCTATGATTTCATGATGGCTTCCACTCTTCATTTGACACATAGCCATGTGGTATCTTGGTGCCTCATAAGTGTCTTGCCTAGGTTGATCTCTACCTTTGTCTTTGTAACTTCATACGTTAGATGCATCCGAGGGCTTCTGCATGAGCCTCTTCTCAAATCCGTTTTTCTTCTTCTTTGCATTTCTTGGATATGTTGAGTTGAGTTAGCATTTCCTCCATGAGGGGTTCTTGATATAATCTGACTTTGCATCCACTAATGTAACTTGGTAAGATATCACCTTCTCAAGTGGCTAACTAGACAACTCCACTTGTTGATATTCTATTAATTATCATGGGTCCATAGCCATGCTTCTTCAGTTTCCTCGCATGCTGTTTAAGTATATATACCAAGACTAAATATCCCTCCTTTAATCCCTTATCTTTTACATGTGCATCAAAGTAGGATTTTTATCTTTTCTTGGCTACATAAATCCCAAGGACTGCTCTTAATCTAGTTTCTCCTAGTCACTCTAGTAAAAAATCCTATAGGAGAGCTTGTGGCCAGTCTATTGATGCTCTTGTGCCACTTTTAAAGTAGGTATCAAAAAGTCTAATGGAAACATTGCATTCTAGCCAAATACCATATGAAAGGGTGTGGCTTGGAGTACTGTTTTATAGGAAACTCTATATGCCCAAACATCATGATGTAACCATTTATCCAATCAAAATGTTTATTATTCACCAACTTTGCTAGCATAGTGCACAAGATCTTATTTGAGCTTTGTGCTTGTCCATTTGCATGTGGGTGGTATGATGCTAACTTCTTGTGAATGACCATTAATTCTTGTAGCAAGTACTCAATGACCTCATTCAAGAAATGAGTACCATAGTTGTTGATCAAATCTATTGGCATACCATATCTTGTAAACACATTCTTGAAGAGAAACTTGGTAGTAGTTTGCACATCGTTCTTCTTAGTGGCTTTCACTTCTAGCCATTTGGTTAGATGATATGTTTCCACAATAATGTAATTGACATGTAAACTATTAGTTGGGGGATTAATATGACCAACAAAGTCTATTCCCCACTTAGAAAATGCATGTCCTCCCATCATGGGTCTCAATGGCATCTCATCCTTATGTATTGAATACTAAGTTTTTTGACAAAATATCACACCTCTTCACATAGGTATGTGCATCCATGTGAAGGGTTAGCCACGAAAGACCTAGAAATAGTGTAGCTTTGATCACATGGTCTGGTCCAAAATGTCCTCTTGCCACACCTTGTGAGCAAATTCTAATATCTTGAGATACTCAGTCTCATGGACACACAACCTTAGGTATCCATCTCTTCCTCATTTGTATAAGTTATCTCCAATAAGTGCCTAGTCTAGGGCCTCCTATTCTAGGCTCTTTTGTCTACCCAGTGTCATCTCTTGAGGGAATGTTCTCATCCTCAAAAAGTTTACCAAAGGCTCACTCCAATTTGGTACCAAAGATTTTCGATAAACAATGACACGTTCCACTTGTGGTCTAACATCATAGATTGGCATTCCTTGCACATCCTATGGACATGTGCTTACATCATTGGCAAGTATACAACGAATCTTTACAGACCCTCTAGGGTTCGATGCTTAGAATGGTGTTGCTTCAATGCACCTACATGTGCCATTTGCAATTAGTTTGCATGCTCCTCTTCATCTACACAGAAAACCAATATGCCTTGATTGGTGTGAATATACACACTACCTATGATCATATGATATTTTCGAGACCTCACTACTTCTTTATCTTTTTTTTTTAGTAAAAGATGTTTAGGTCTAAAGGTTAGAATAGGCACTATAGTTCTAGCCCAGTCAGACACTAATTTTAGATTGAATAAGTAAGCATCGAGAGGTTCATATGATACTCCTTGAGGGGACTCTCTTGAAGTTAGTCTAGAAAGGTGATCCACCCTAAGGTGAGTTTTACCTTCCCTAACCACAACTTCAAAGTCATATTCCATTAGCAAGGGGAACCATCTTACTAATATGCCTCTATTGCAAGGTTTCTTCACTGGATATAGTAATGCTTGATGGTTTGTAAAAAATTTAACTTGTTTGCAAGCAAATAATGCCTAAACGTTTTGACTGCATACACCATGCTTAATCCTTCTCTTTCAGTAGTGGTATAATTTTGTTCATCCACATTCAAATGCCTACTTGTGTAAGACATTGGAAGATCAATGTTACCTTCACCCATAGGTTGTGCTAGCACACACCCAATAGCATGATTGTATGCATCCACATGTACATGGAAAGGCTTACTCAAATCAAGAATAGTTAAGATGGGTGCTAAACACAATCATTGTTTAAGTTCATTGAAAGAGTTCTCACACTCATTCGTCCACTTAAAATTAGTCAAAAGGTTGTATAGAGGCTTTGCAATGATTACATACATGTGGATTAATTTCTGGTAATAACCATAATGCCCCATGAAAGCTTGTACTTCCTTAATGTTCGTTGGTCTGGGTAACTCAAAAATAGCTTTAACTTCATCCTTTTCCATTGAGATTCCATTCTTTGACACTATCTTTCCTAAGATCTTGCCTTTCTTGACCATGAAAACACATTTCTTTGGGTTCAAGCAAACTTGATATTCTCTAAATTTTTCAAAGATTTGTTTCAGCTCAGGAATGTGTGTTTGCCTCATGTTGGAATGAGCACACAGATCATCAACATAGACATGTAAAATTTTTTTGCAGGAACTCTTTGAATACACGACACATTATCCTTTGAAATGTAGCAAGAGCATTGGTTAGCCCAAATGGAATCACACGAAATGCAAATATGCTACACTCTGTGGCAAAAGTCATCTTATGTTGGTCTTCAGGGGCAATAAAAACTGGATTGTAGTTAGAAAGTCTATCAAGGAAGCTATAGACTTCCTTGCCTGCTACACACTAGTGTTCCATGATAGGGAGTGGATAACTATCTCTGATAGTAGTTGCGTTAACCTTCTTCGAGTTAATGCATACTCATAGTTTTTCATTCTTCTTGGGCACTACCAGAATGGGGGATACCCATTCTGTGTGCAATTTCATAGATAAATCCGACTTCTATCAAATGATCTATCTTCTCTTTGATCTTGGTTGCATTCATATATATGGTTTTTGCTTAGTTGGCTTGGCATCTAAGGACATGGGTATTCTAAGGACATGGGTATTCTATGTGAACAAATATTTGGGTCAACTACTTTGGAGTCCTTATAACTCCATGCAAGCACATCTCTATACTTTCTTAATAATGCAATCAATTCTTTTTCTTCTTCTTTGATGAGGTCATGTCCTATGTACATACATTATTCCTCCTCTTATTCTATGGTCACCAAAATCTTCTTAGTTCTCTCTTTTTTGTTGTATGCCACTCTTGTGAGTGCTTCCCAATTAGGCATCCTGATCATGACCTTTCGATCTTCTATTTCATATTTCTTGAAGTTCTTGGGGACTTCTAAGAGGGTCTCTTCCTTAACTAGGTTAGGGTTTGGTTTCTCTCTTTTCGTCTTTTTGGTTACTATCAATGTTTCTTTTGGTTTTGATCTTTCCTCCTCCTCTATTTTTACTTCTATCAAATATAGATACTTTTCCTTAGAAGCACAAAATGGCTCCATGAGGATGGACTCTCCATCTTTGTCACTATCTTCTTGGGGTTCACTCATATGAGGTTCACACTCTTCAATAACCGAATCATATGTGATTGGTTCTATTGTGAAGAATGAGATGTTGCTATTCAAGAAAGCTGTCTTTACGTCCAACTGATGTACTTTCCAACCTTGATGGATAGCCAATGCAACCACATTATGAATGGTAGTCATGCGTGAAGTAGGTGCAAATGTTTCCTCATAGTCAATGCCATATTGTTGCACATATCACTTGGCAACCAATCTAGCTTTGTAGCGATCAATGCTACCATCAACCTTTCTCTTAATCTTGTAATCCCACCTTGTACCAATGTCATTTTTTCCTTTTGACAATTCACATGACTCCCAAGTACCATTCCTATGAATGGAATCCATTTCTGATTGCATAGCACTCATCCATTGTGGATTGTCACATGCATCTTCAAAAGTAAGTGGCTTTTCATTACATGCTGTTGCAATAAGAGAATAGTCCACAAAATTGCTTGATGCATGGTGAGAGCTTGATCTTGTTCTACCAAGTAAAGGTGCACTCAATTTGCTGTCCTACAAAGTTTGTTTCACCCACTTTGGCATAGTTTGTGCACTTTTGATAGACATGCATTCATTATGTAATACATCATCAACATGTACATCATGCATGGGCTGAGTTTCATGCTCATTTCAACCATATTTTGATGCAAATGTTCAGCCATATGTGGCTAGAAATTTCTAGTAGTTTTGATAATTTTCGACAGAAACATTTCAGCCATGTTTGGTTGGAAATTCTCTATACTTTTAGCTCTATTTTGCTGGAATTTCTCAGCCCTTTGAACCTCAATTGGCTGGTCTACATGGCCATAGTCAAGCACATCATTTTGGAACAAAGGCATGAGTGTATCGAACGCATCTTGTGAGCTAACTGTTGGCTGTTTTTTTGCATTGAAGTAGAGGGAAAACTGAATTTTCAGAAAATATCACATCTCGACTCACAATATTGCATCCATCAATGGATGGTATAAATGATATCCCTTACTTTCAACACTATAACCAACAAATATACATTTCTTTGCTTTGTCATCAAGTTTGTGACATTGTTGTGATGGCACAAGAGCATATGCCAAACAACCAAACACACACATATGAATAACCATAGGTTTATGTCCATTCCAAGCCTCATAAAGAGTGATGACTTTCAATGCTGTTGAAGGGAAGAAATTCAACACATAGTTTGCACATATGACTGCTTCCATCCAAAACTTATCAAGAAGATGCTTTCCTTTAACCATACATCATGCCATTTCAAGTAGAGTTCTACTTTTACGCTCGACAATACCATTTTGGTGAGGTGTATATGGAACTGCACATTGGTGTGAAATATATCTTTCATGAAGAAAAGCATTAAACTCATGTGACATGTATTCACCACCACAATCCGTGCATAGAGTCAAAAGCTCGTTTGAAGAAAAATTCTCAGCCATAGCAAAAAATGCTTTGAAGCAAGAAAATACTTCATTCTTTGCTTTCATAGGATACACCCATGTATGGCGAGTAGCATCATCAATGAAGGTAACAAAATATACATGCTTCCCAAAACATGGAGTCTTGACGAGACCACATACATCACTATGAACAAGCTGCAATTTTCTTGTAGTGTGTGTATGACTATCTTTTGGAAAAGAAGCACGATTCATTTTTCCAAGAATGCAACCTTCACATGCATGATTTTCAATGGACTCAACTGTTGGCAAACCAATAACCATGTCCTTCTTTTGCAACTAATAAAAACTATTGAAGTTCAAGTGAACAAAACGAGCATACCAAAGCTCCATTTTAGCCATGGAAGAAGTATGAGAAACCAAGGCATTCGAGGCAACCCTCTTGTATGTATCCATGCGATACAAGCCATTACATAATGTACCGGACATCACGATAATATCACCATTGTTGAAATCATGAACCATACATGTATCATCAACAAAGTGTACATGAAGTCCTTCTTTGGCAATCAATGGAATTGAAATTAAGTTCTTCTTGATATCGGGCACATACAATGCATTTTTCAAGAGAATCACACCTCGTTTGCAGTCGTAATCTGAATTTCTCCTACACAAATGATAAGATAAGAGGCATTGTTTGCACACACCACATGTCCTCCTTTAGGTGCATCTTTCAAAGAAGCAAAAAACCTTTTGCATGAAGTTATGTGCTTTCAAGCACCACTATCAAAGAACCAATCCGAATCAACCTCACTCACAACCATACATTTAGAATGCAAAGATGCATCATAATGAAATGTAACAACACATGCCCAAAAATCTTCAGCCATGCTAGCTTCATCATTCTTTGCATTTGCTGAATTTTCAGCAATAGACATGCTAGATTCCTTCTTCTTTTTATTGCACTTAGCAAGCTTTCTACACTCATCAATAGTATGACTAGCCTTTTGGAAATATTTGCATCTCTTCTTTTGCAAATCAGCTTCATTAGAGGAATGAGTGGAAGAGGAGGGTTGAGGCTTTGGCTTTGATGAACCCAAAGTTGAACCATACTTGCTTCTCCCCTTTTGTGAGATAGGAAGTGCTTGAATTCCCTCAATCAAACCACTCCCATTCACTCTAGATTGCTCTTCTAGCGAAATAAGAGACATAACTATTGGAGGAGATGGTGGATAATCACAAGAGGTGAGTTGGTGTAGCTAAAACCTGCTTCACACCTACTATAAGTGATGGCTGGAGAGTGTTGTGGGCCTCCTTAGCTTGCTAATAAGCATAAATGATCATATATGTTTCTTGGAAGATGATGCACAAATGATAGAATCAAAACAGATAGGTGGGCTATATGATCCAATGCACAAAACTTGCTATTTTGGTTGAAACACCTGCCCAATGTTTTACTTAATTCTCTTAGTACAACAAAAATTAGTAAGATTCCTTTTGGAGAACTTCAATCAGCTTAACAAGCTATCATTCGTGAGTGGAGTTATCTAAAATGATAAACTATATGCAGAGAAATATGTTTGGCAACTACCCCGACTTTTACGGGCCTTGACAATCACAAACCAATGAGAATTAATTGAATGATATCCAAGGATTGCGAGAACCAATATCAATGAAACTTTGTAGGATCAAAGTAGAGAGTATGCTGAAGATTTCGCACTTTAAATCATGTAAAATGATGCACTACCTAGTGAGAATCAGCTCAGACAAAGTCACTGTTCTGATAGAGTGTGATAGAGATATGAGAGTAGGAAGTAATGAACATGTATTGACTGAATCATGTAGAATTACAAAGTCATTGGCAATAAGGAATTGCTAAATGAGTGTAGAATGAGAGAGCTATGAGGTGAGCTCCTCTTCTCAATGACGGTACATGGAAGTGATCTCAGAACCTTGAGATACACACACAATTTTCTTCTCATCTTTTATAGCCTTTTTGTTGGAGCCAAGGATTTGCATTTAAATTCAAATCTCCACCTAAAAGTAATCCTAAAGTATATGATTGATTCTCTCTTGAATTCAACTACCAAATGATACGAGATAGATGCTTTATAACTCCTCATGGGTTTATTGACCTTTTACAATGGGTAATTAAACTCAACATTACAAGAGGTTGTACATATGAAGCTTCTCAAGTGATATGCTAATACATCATGCTTATGTGTATTCATCAAGTATGTATCGACAAAAGCTAAAATGACTATTGAAATTTTAGCTCACAAAGCGAATTTGAATGCACGAATGGCTTTGAAATGGGGGATAAACCCTAGTGAAACTGAGTGCAACTGGTAGAAATGTTTCTTGGCTACTAAAATTCACTGTTCTATACTTCGAAGTTGATTTGTACTGTTGAAAGTGCACACATGCAATGATGCAAAAAAATGAAACTTGAGAAGGAGTTGAACCTGCTCTGATACCACTGTTGGGTTTGTGTAAAAGTGTAAGAGACACACAAGAAACACACACAAGGAGCACAAATGTAGCAAGACACACAAAGAAGATGGATGGCTTGAATAGCTCTCTCTATTGATGATGAACTGAACCAAACTGAATTAAGAGTTGAATAATATCCCTAAGTACAAAGTACCACCACATATGAGTGAATCATGTATGTGGTAACATGAGGAAAAAACCTCTAGTGAGTACTAGAGTAAAAAGTGCCCATGTATAGGGAAAAGTTCACATCAAAGCTACTGGAGGAACACATAAGTGTAACAAGGATATGAACAAGTAGGTGGAAATTTTGCGAAGGTGGAAATGGATGTAGGAGCTGAGTGGAGATGGTGATGGAGTAGAAAAGTAAAGAAAGAAAGAGTGAAAAAATTACCTAATTACCTATGATTCCAATGTTGAATCTCTATGTCTTACTATCACATGCCTGTCCTCAAAACTCGATCCTTGGCAATGACACCAAGTTTGGTGTCACTCTAACACCAAGTTTGGTGTCACTCTAACACCAAGTTTGGTGTCACTCTAACACCAAGTTTGGTGTCACTCTAACACATAATTGTCAATCTAAGGATACGTGCGGGTGGTATGACGACCATGAGGAAGTGAAAGTACAAGTGTGTGAATGAGAAGCACACCAACATGCACACCCATACACACATGCACATACGAGGTGAGACAAAGAGATGAACAATGGAATCTTCTAACTATGTGCTCTTTATATGATATTTCATAAAAAATATAACCTAAAAGCGAGCTCTCTAGCTCCATTTATAGTTTTTGCCTAGTTTTGACCCTATTCAGATCTAGTGTCGAGTCAAGTTAAAAATTAGTTCCTAAGCTAATTTAGGGGCTCAAATGAACTCTAAAAATTATGAAATTTGTTATGTAGGTACTTCTACTGCTCCTCAAGATTAAGGACTCGTTGCCTTGTACAAAATGGAGTTTGAATTATTAAAAGCAAGATTTACAATGGGTTGTAGTGATAAGAATCACTATTTTAAAGGGACTTGTGTTAAAAAATTTGATTGGCCTAATTGACAAATTCGCATTGGCTTCCTTATTAGATTGGTCCTCCTTGGCCTTCTCTCTACCCTTGCTCCCTTTGAATCGTTTGGCTTAAGCTCCCTTGCTGTGTTAGACCACCTGGGCTGCTTCCTTGGCTGCTACCAACAACTTCCTAATCTACTTCTAAAAACTTGTTACACACACATTAGGTGTATGCAAAAACAAGTGCAAACGATCAATGAATTGCCTTGATGTTGAATTCCTTATTCACATTCACTACCTTCACAATGACACTCTAACCATCATGTAGGCACTATGGACCAATGATCATCAATAGGATATCAACAAGTGGAGCTATCTAATTAGCTACCTTAGAAGGTGGGTCTCATTCCTCGAAAGGATGCCAAAAACATGTGTGTCAGACTCGCAAGGTCCATGTACAAGTGACATGTGAGACCAGCTAGCTCTCACATGTCGAACAAGTGCACATATTGGTGGTTTTATACACACACATTAAATTATCAAACCGAGAGTATGACCCAATTAAGTGCATGAAAGTGTGTGCTCTAGTGATGGACAATGTGGGAATAGGTTAAGTAATACCTCCACAAGTGGATTTCTACTCAACACAACATCTTCTACATGTGCATGTGTGTTTGGATACTTGGTGCAACAATATACACAAAATCAACAATTAATCCTAGCTTTAGTACTTGACTATGGTCAATAATGGGTTCCGAGTTATGCCCAAGAAACTAAGTTTGAGGAATCAACTACCTACACCTAATTAATCCCTATGCTTCACGCACACAAGATACCAATGGAAAAAGGTGGGGAAGGGGTAGACAACACCTCCAAGCATACATTCACACCTTAAACACACATACAAGCTCACGAAGAAGAAGATACACAAGAAAGAAGAGGAAACACAAATTTCAAAAGTTGTTCTTGTATTATGGCCAACCCCTTTTACAAATGTGTTACTAAGTGACTTATATACAAGTGCCCTAAGTTTGGTCCTTCACACAATTGGACAACACTTTCTCTAGAAATTCCTAAAAGCTACTATTGTACATGTGTTTTGTTACATTTTTGAGGGAATATGCATCTATAGGACTCCTCTAGTCCAGTTGCAAGGCTTTCATGAGTTCTATGATGTGACATGTGAAAGCAAAAATGGTGACATCCTTGGAAAATTTGTGTGCTTTCTATTCCTCTCTTCTTCTCTTAACTTCATTCTTTCTTTTCTTCTCTAGTCTCTGAATCTCTACAACAATCTCCCCCTCTTAGTCTTTTTCATCCCCGATAGGCTTCCATTAGGTTTGCCTAGCATGCAACAAGTAGCAAGAGATGGCGCAAAGGTTTATCAATGAAGGACCTTTTTCACCGTTGCTTGATCTCCCAAAAGCTTCCCTTGTTACTCCCGATCTTCACTCACTAGGGCTTGTTGTACTGTCATTGGCCTGCGTTGTTGTTGCATGACACATTGTCAATGGTCGAAGATGCTGATAGAGATGTTGGGAAGTCCAGTCTTGTGACTATTTGGGAAGGGGCTATTTTTGCCATTGGCTAGTAATATTTTTTTCTTGTGTGTCTTCTTTCGCCTGATGCATGCCCCTGTGGGGATTTGGGTAGAGAATGTGATTATTCTTCAAGCTCAATAAGTTGTTACCTTTTTCTTCAATATTCTTCTTTTTCTCTTGCTTGATTCTCCCTCCACAAACATCCTTTTTGAAACATACTTAAAGACCATGATCTATTACGAAAATATTGATCACAATTCTTATTTAGTGTAGACACATAAAAACATAAGAGAGTTTTCTTTTGAGACTGATGACAACAATAGATGAGTGGTTCTAGTCCCTTCAACTAGTCATTTTGGGATGTTTTCCTCCACCACATTGATTGGTTCCTATAGATGCATCAAAGAACTACCTTAGAGCTTTTAACTAGTGGGAAAATCCACTATCTAGTATCCAAGGTTCATCAATATGAGCTATGTACATACCTCGTCTATGAAAAAACCAATCATTAGGAAGAAAATTTAAATCTTGCATTGGACTTGTAAGGATTTATAATTTTTTGGGATTAATATTAATCTTGTGCTTGCTTAAGACGAAAAAGTGCATTTAGTAGAGCACTTTTTAGTATGCTAAAGTAGGATTTTTTTTAGGGTGAGCTAGGATCATGTCTCTTTTTTGCGTAGAGATAGAAAGAAAATTCACTTTCCACATCATCAAATCTATCCATCTTTGTGAATAAAAAAGGAATTTTTCTAGAGGAGTCTCCTTTTTAGCTATTCTTTATTCAAAATGGCCTACACTTTTATGTATATGTTAGAGGTTTTTTTAAAACTCATTTTTTATTAAAAGACATGCTTAATGGAAACACCACCAAAATTGTAGCTTTCCTTGTCCAAAAGAAAAACTTCATTTTCACTCTTAGACATTGGAAACATTCATTTTTTGACATATCCAGATATCAAAACTTTTTTTTCGCAATATAGATATTGTATAAATCATTTCAGCCATCAATGTGCTTATTGCCATCAATAATCCACTCCAAAGATCACTAGAGTCCTTGAATATATGGTGCTAGCATGTATTACAAACATGAAATTAGAAATTGTTCATATTCCTTATTCAATAAGTGTACATGTTTATATACCCACCAAATTTCCTCCAAGAACTATAGATAAAAACAAAAAAAACTCATAATATGAACAATGTGTAATTCGAGAGAATATAACTGATCTTTGGGTTGAAAGTGCAATATATCCCCTTATTCTAGTGTCTAATTTTCATCCTACATTCCAAAGTATCCTTACCTTTCTCGAATTTCTTTGTGGTGGTGAAGCTTGACTACTAGGTTATTGAGAGCGATTGTCTAACCATTTAACATCTATCACAAATTATTGGATGTAGCTATGCCATCACAACCATTTGAGGATATAAAATTTAGAAAGTATTATTGAATCTCTAAAGGAACACAAAAAGATGCTCCAAGAAGATGTGGAAGAAAGGAAGAGCAGAATTACAAAGTTAAAGGCCATTCTCAAATAAATGAAAGAGACTTTGTTTTGCATGAGATATAACAAAAAATCATCCTTTCAAGCTCTTTTAGTTGGCAGCAGATTGTGCAAATGACATATTTTTGCAATTAGGTTTGTATTTCACTTGTTTATTTTATTATGTGACTTCCAAATTATTTTCTTATTGTGTAGATCATTTGTTGAAGATAACATTGGTTCATCAAGAATAGAGGATCGTTTCAAGTTACTAAATTCTTGTTTGAGAAACAAACATGCAGTTAGAATTTTTGAGTCACCCATTGTGAGCAATCCACCACCAATTCTCATACAATGAAAACCTATAAAGGAAAATCCAATCACACAAGTCTTGAATCCTCCTAAAGTGTGTACATGTAATAAAGTAAGTCTATGATCTGGGGGTCCGACTGGTTCAGATAAATCTGAAATCGAACACTACTTGGTCATCCGTGTGTATGCCCAAAGATCTCGAGTTTAGACTTACTAGGAGGTCTTGTGGTCTTGTGAACCAGTGATCCACTTAGCTTAGTGGTTAAGTCTAAAGGGTGTGAAGGAAGAGGTCTTGGGTTCAATCCCCATGGGGTACATGGGGAGAGTATTTTGCCCAAAGAGATCTAGAGCCTTCTAGAGACATCCACTTGAGTTAACTCGAGTTAACTGGGACACTTGGCACACATGCAATCACATGGTCAACACATGGATGGTTAGTATCCAACTGTCCAAGAAGGCAATCCCTTGGAGAGATCTATATATAGAGGCATTCGGTTGGGAGGAGAGTCATCTCTCTAGCACGTGGTGGTCATAATCTTGCATTGGTATTAGAGCCAAGCTTTCATGGTGACCTTGGTGGTTCATCATCTTTCTTAAGAACTCATGTAGTCCTTGTAGGATTCATTATCATCTTCTTCCTAAGTCGGAGCTTTTATGGAAAGCTTGATATTTCATCATCTTCTTTATGATAATGAGATGATCTTTTGATCATTTATCTTTGATTATGTGCATCATGTTTTCTACCATGGGCGTGCAGAGATTGTGGAGGTTGTGGAGGCAGAATCGAACCCGAGCCCACATGTATTTGCAAAAGCTCATAAAAGCTTTAAACCAAGAAAAGAGAGACTTCTTCTCACGTGATTGAGGCTAGGACTCAAACCCGTGACTTGCTATCACTATATACCATTCTAGCCACAAACTAACCACAGGCCATGCATGTTTGGTCAATGATCATCGTTTTACTTTCGCTAAGTCAATTGATACAGATCATATGGAATGTCATCAGGATTCGCGTTGCATTGCATCTGGAAGTAGCAAAAAGGATAGTTGACCTCGTGATACAAGATCACTACCAATGGGAGTTGAACCCTCAACTTCCTGCATATGATATAAGTTATATCCAATCAGGTAGACCTATTCTGTGATGTTCTCTGTTGAGACTTTATATCATATTCAATATTTTGCTATCCCATCATGCGGGCACTGCCCATTTGGGCACAAAGAAGCAAAAGAATGGAACAAAGAAGCAAAAGCATGTGCAGACTAACAGAGATCTGGATTTGAACCCACAACCAAATAGTCATGGGTACACTGCTCTAACCACGATGCCTGACACGTTCATGAAATCATGCAATTACTTCTATGCTCAGCCTACTGCAGAAGTTCACACGGAAAAGATATAGGACATATCAAAAGAAGGCTACAAGGATTGGAACTTCACACCGCTGGGAATGAAAGTGGTTATCTTACCCAATCGGGCCATAATCTTTGATCATTCTTCTCTTGTGGATTAAACTGTACAGATGGTGCTGAGCAGAAATGGATCCGCAGACCGTCTGCAAGCAAACCAATGTGCTAGCCAATTCCCCAACAACACACATTGATGTTGATCGAACATGGCAGCATAAGTCAAAGATTTGATTTTGATTCTCCTAATCCATCCGATGCTCAAGATTTGTAAAGTTTAGTCCATGATCTTGACTAGTGCACTGTGCAAATGGACAAAGGAAGTGGCCAGTAGGGTTTGATCCATCGACACCCATTTCAAAGATAAAGGGATCTATTCACTTAGCTAGTCGATTTTGCATCCTCTCTTGTTATCAAGAAGGAGAAGGGATCTATAGAAGACATATATGGCTAAAGCTTTACTAGGGAAGCCTCAAAGGATGGAGAATGGCTCTTCCTAATGATCAATGGAAGGATGTAGCTTAATTGGGAGATAAGTACTTTACAACTTGATGTTTTCATTTCAATATTTGTTTTGCTCTATGCTTTCATATAGAATACATTGCTATTATCATTGAAGTAGGAAAGAAATCTTCAATTTTGAAAGCATTGCATGAAAGTTAATGAAAGCAAAATAAGAGAGCATCAAAGTATGGAAACACTTTTCAAGCATAGGCATGCATCTACAAAAAATTTTGGTGCATTTCTCATTTTCAAAGAATGTATTCATGCACGAAACACATTTTCTTCTTGCTTGAAAGATAGTTAATGCTCAAGTTTATGCACATGAACAATTATATCTTTTTACAAGCTAGAAATGTTTGTGCATGGATGATTGGGAACATGCATTTTCAAGCTCAAGAAATTCTTGATTTAAGTTTGGTGCATGAAAGGAGAATGCCAACACATGCATACACTCACATGCATTTGCATGCAAGAACAGCCATGTGCATATGCATGATTTTTTGTTAAGTAGTTGAGTACTTATACCTCTGTTACCTCTTTTTTCTAACTCGACTTAGATAGTTAGGGAAAATAGCAAACTAGGTAGTTGCAACACTCCTGGCTGCCGTGCAGCTCAAGTAGCTACTTTGTTTTCCCAAACATGATACTTAGGTATCACAAATTAGGAGTCTTGATTAGCAAAAGTAGGTTCTTCGAAAGTCAAGTGTTCAATTTTCTTGTTCATTGGAATGACAAGAAAATAGGGTTGCTTGAAAATTTCCAATATGACTCTAAGTTTAGGAGAAAACTTAGAGAATCTTAACGATAAGCGTAGATGTAGTCGTTAGCTTGGATTGAAGAAACCATGCATCCAAAAAGGTTGATAAAGTTTCCTTTGGAAGTTTATCTGATTCTATCCCAAGACGTGATAAGAATCAAATAAAATTAAATGGAACTTAAATCAATTGAACTTTCAAGTTCAAAGGATAGTTGATATGTTCCAAATTTGAAAAAAGTCATGGAACGTTGAAGTTTTTTTTTTAAATTTCATCCTAAAGAGTGATAAAAATCAAAGAAGTAAATAAACTTTAGCATGACGTTCAATAGTTGGATGTTAAGTTCCATGACTCCATCTCTAGTCAAGATGCAAAGTTTTCAAAAAGCATGGAAACTTTATGAAGCACTTTTCTGAGCATGAGAAAAGTATGCTTGGTTTTGTTTAAGCTACTTAGATCTTAAAGAAGAAACTCAAGTCAAAGTAATCTTTGGGAATCAAGATATTTTCAAAGTAAAGTTATATAAAAGATTCTTAGATTTGGAATATAAGAGGCATCAATGTATGCTTGGACTTAAGCTTGAGGGAAAGATCTCTAAAAAAATCCTGCAGGTAAGCAAAGAAGCTTTTGATAGTTTTTAAGATCTTAAAGATAAAGAATAAGTCTTTATTCTAGCTGCAAGGTCAACCAAACTTGATCAAGCTTGGCCATGCTTATCCAAGAACTTGCGATTGGAACTACTCTGACGTTTGCCCAAGTATTGGCAATAAAATTCCTTTTAGGAATTATTCACTCGGGTTTCATTTATCCAATGGAAAATTGTGAAAATAGTAAGCTGCTCCAAGTTTGAATAGAGTGAAGAAATTCCAAGAGTGTAGTCTGCAAACCGTGAAGACAGCACTTAAGTCTGTGGAAGGTAAACATATTGTTTGCCTATCCTTAAAGGGATTTTGGTACAAATCTAGAAAGCATGAGCGGATGCTTAGACTTAAGCAGTAGAGAGATTCCTATAAAGTCTCAGGCGAGATAGGTACCTAAAGCATCAGTAAGAAAGGAATCGAAAGACAAGAAGTCAAAAGCTCTTGTCACTAAAAATTGGTCAAGAATAAACCAATTGAACTTGAATCTGTGAAAATTCAAGTACTTGGAATTCTAACTAGTTTTCATTTGAAAACCCATAGAAAAGAAGGATGGATGTTCCATCAAAAGGTTTTCAAGTTCCCAAAGGAAAGCATAAGATCATGGAACGATCATGTGAAAGGATCAAAACCTAAAAAATCTAGTTAGAGATAATGCCTAAAACTTCTAAATTCTTTTAAAGAGTTGAAGTGAGAAGTACTCTATCAAGAGATGTTTAGAATTTAGGATAAGTATCACCCACAAATTAATGTGAATATAAAATAGGGTGGTATGGGACACCATATTTTATACTCAGATTGATGTAGGAAAGATGGTATGGGACATCAGACTATGAGATGATAATTATCTTTTAGTCCTAGATTGGAT
This sequence comes from Ceratopteris richardii, assembly GCA_020310875.1. NCBI lineage: Eukaryota > Viridiplantae > Streptophyta > Polypodiopsida > Polypodiales > Pteridaceae > Ceratopteris > Ceratopteris richardii. The sequence continues at coordinate 86,019,324 of CM035442.1, read as the reverse complement.
CTTGAAGTTAGATTTGATCCTCAAGGGAATTAAAACTTCAAAGAAGGAGTTTAAATTCAAGGAGAATAAAATTAGTATCTCAAGATATTTCAAGATAACTTCAAGATCAAGGAAACAGAAGATATGAAGTAAGTAACCTCCAAGATCTTCTTGGAACACTTCAAGATAAAGTGCTGTTAATTCAAAAATATTTGATAAATTTTTTATCAAGTAGGACTTTTACATTGAAATGATCATGTCAACTAAGAAAAAGATTGACTAAGTCATGCACTAAGTTCCTAGTGTAACTTGGTAAATTCAATCCTTTGACTCGAAGAAACGCACATGAATTGCATTCCCTGTAAGGAGTCATAAAGATTGAATATAGGCATGAACTTAGTCTCAAGTGAAGCATTACTTGAGTAAAGACTCATTAATAGAACCTCAGTGGGTCGACACATTGATGTTGGTTACCACACTAGTATCTTGTGGTTGGATGATGTTTTAGACTTTCTTTGGTTGAGGGTTAGCCGATCGGAACTAGATAACTAAGTTAAACATCCTAGATAGATATTTTGTATCAAAACTTATTCAATCTTCAAAAGATGAGAAGTCCAAGATTGACTTATTTATTTGAGTTTACTTCAAGTTAGCTAGCAAAACTCTAATGACTTTCTAGAGTTCAGTAAACTCTAGAACAATGAAGTTAGGAATTGCTCATAAGATTGACAATTCCCAAGAAACTTCAGCTAAAGTCTTTGAGAAAAGTGTCCTAAGTTGGATGATTTTCATTTTGAATTTGACTTGGTCAAGATATAGTAAAGGTTGATCCACAGTAGATAGAAAACTTTCTCCTACAGTTTACATAGGATTTTCAAGCCTATTAGGACTGAGTAGTCCTCAAGTTGGGTGAAGAAATCAAGTAATCATTGGTTAGGAGTTAGCCATTGTACAAACATCCAAGTGAGATGTTTGGATCAACCAAACTTCAAGTTTTCCAAATCGAATTCAAGTGAATCAAGAGTTCTCAAAGTCTTGATTGGGATAAAAATCCTGCCTTGATTACTAAGTCCATATACTAGTCATGCCCAAAAATTGACTAGTAATTTGAATCCACCCAGTTCACATGTTTATGCCCAAATCACACCTAGCAAAAAACTGTGAATTGACCAGGGATGTTTTTAGATCCACCCTTATTATTCATTCACTACTTTGTACTTTGACCAATTTATCAAAGTATAAAACAAGGCAGTGTTTTGAATCATTTGGCCAGGGATGCCACCATAGAGATGAAACATGTCCTTCGAGTTTTAGAACATGACCATGTTCTTCCAATTTTAGAACATGAGGCTCGGGGGTTGCCTACAGTAGATATATAGCTCTATTTTCGAGCACAAAAATATTTTCCCAAGGGGGAAGAATGTAATAAAATAAGTCTATGATCTAGGGGTCCGGCAAGTTCAGAGAGATCTAAAATCGGACATCGTTTGATCATCTGTGTGTATGACCAAAGATCTTAAATTTAGACTTACTAGGAGGTCTTGTGCTCTTGTGAACAATTGATCCACTTAGCTTAGTGGTTAAGTCTCATGGGCGTGAAGGAAGAGGTCTTGGGTTCAATCCCCATGGGGTACATGGGGAGAGTATTTTGCCCAAAGAGATCTAGAGCCTTCTAGAAACATCCACGAGTTAACTCGAGTTAATTGGGACACTTGGCACACATGTAGTTACATGGACAACACATGGATGGTTAGTATCCATCTACCCAAGAAGGCAATCCCTTGGAGAGAGCTATATATAGAGGCATTTGCTTGGGAGGAGAGTCATTTCTCTAGCATGTGGTGGTCGTAATCTTGCAGTACACTACAATCACCCTTAGAGGAAAGAAAGGAGAGTTGATACATATAGAACCATCCATACCCCTCTCTAGAAGCTGTAAAACCACTTCAACCTAGAGGGCAAGAGGCTATTGAGGTTCTCTGAGTCAAGCCATCTCAGAAAATCTTGGAACTAGTTCAACTTACGGTTATAGCCATGGATGCTAGGCATAAGCTAAGAATCAAGAAGAACCAAAAGACAAGATTACATTAGCAAAACTAAAGAAATATTTTGAATCCAATATCCCATATTTTTTTGAGTCATGGAAATATCACTTTTGGCATGATGTGCAAAAGGATAACAGAAGAAGTGGTAGGTATCCAAACCTCTCTTCAATGAGCTCACAACAAGAACATTCAATACATTGAACAACCTAGATTTCCAAATCTTTGGACCAATCATTTGAGGAAATGTTTGAGTGCAAGGATGCCAATCTTAATACCTTACCCAAGTATTAAGGATTCCATGAAGACACCTTATAGTGAAAGAAGACAACACTTATTCATTTGAAGAAGAACAATTTAACGAGTTCCCAAGGAACTCTAGTAGATCTGAAGGATGCTAAAGTGAAGTGCACTCTTACTATTGAGGAATTAATTAAGTTGAAGCCCCACTAGTGGGATGATATTTCTAGACAAGCAAGTCTAGATCCCAAGAAAGTATTCCCATCACTTTCAATGATGTTACCATTAAAGAAATAATTTATTCAAGGGTAGGAGTAGCTATGGATACCAAGTACTTGTGGATCGAATGGGGTAAACTGGCACTAAGGACAACTTGCATGAAGTTGCAACTTGCAGATGGACATATGGAGAAACCATTAGGAGTGCGGGAATGTGTTACACTAAGTATATGTGGTGTAGAGTTTGAGCACACTCTTTCCATTTGCAACTGTCAAAAGGCAAGTAACTATGAACTATTATTATGAAGACCTTTATTGCCCCAACTTCAAGTGGTGCAAGATTGGAGTGTAAATGCAGTTTACCTACAACATGAAGACACAAAAACATGAATATATTTAGTATCTAACTCTTATAGAGACATGCCACCAACCCAATGGAGGGCCATCCAATAGAATACATAATATTTTGAGAAGAGCAAGACCTCAAGTGAATATTAAGAAGAGAATGAGGGTGGGAAACATGGGGACACTCACTTATGGATGTGCTTAGTTTTTCAAAGATAAGATGTTAGGAGAAGAAAGAATGAATAGATTAAGTGGGAGGACTGCAACTTTGATAGACCAATTGAAGATGCATCCTATATTCCTATGCAATTTTCATATGAGGATTTTGAACCATATTATTGAGCTTAGATCCGTGCAACATTGGATGTGGAAGTTAATGAGTCCATATCAAGATGAAGAAGGCTATGATGTCTTCATGGTGCAAGTAGTGATGGATGATGCAAAAGAGTCACAAGATAGACTATGGAATATCTAGAGTCCCAGTCTGTGAGAGTGAAAGAAGAAAAGTAAATCTCCATGATACCTAAGGATCCTAAAGCTTTGATGAGAGGAAGAACAATACATTGAATACATTGAGTGGGTCTCCCCATTGGTAATAATACCAAAAAACAATGGAAAACTTCATGTGTGTATCAATTTATAGAACGCCAATGAAGCAACCATCAAAGATGGATATTCTTTATTGATAATTGATCGTCTCTTGGAACAGGTGGCAAAAAAGAAGTATATAACTTCTTAGATGGATTTTTAGGATACAATCAAGTATCCATTGCCCCCGAATACCAACATAAAATAGCTTTGCAATAGAATAGGTATCTTTGCATTTAGAATCATATCCTTTGGTCTCATGGATGGATTGGAAACCTCTCAAAGTCTTATGTATGACATCTTCAAAGAATTCCTCAGGGAATGCTTGGAAGTTTATGTCAATGACCTATGTGCAGACTCTAAGGTATGTAGGAAACACATTCCAGATCTCTAATGAATCTTTGACGAATATAAAACCTATAAAGTATGTCTGAATCCAAACAAGTGTGTGTTCATGGTGAGCCAAGGTAAAATCCTAGGGCACACCATCTCTAAACATGACATTTCAATTGATGAAGCAAAAGTCCGAGTGATATCTATGAAGGCCTATAAATGCAAAGAAGGTACAAGCCTTCAAGGGCCATTGCAGCCATTACCGATGGTTCATTTATATATATGTGGTGATTGCACAACATCTTTATTCTTCCATCAATCAATTTGAATGGATATAAGATTGTGAAAATAGTATTTTTTTGCCAAATGGGGTATTGAATTCATAGGACCTCTTCACCCACCAATAAAAAGCTCACATGTTGAATATATGATAGTCGTTACTGATTATCTCACAAAGTGGGTGGATGTTGGAGTTCAAGGTCTACGGAAGCATGGAAACAATACAAGGAGGAAGAAGAAGAAGAAGAAGAAGAAGAAGAAGAAGAAGAAGAAGAAGAAGAAGAAGAAGGAGAAGCTTGGAGCACAACACAATACTAAATGTATTAACAAGTGAATGTACAAAGATAAGTCACATTATGGTTATAGGCGTATATACAAGCTGATGGGAAAAAACCTCCTAAAGAGGCAAAAAAGTGATTAGATAGTCCAAAGTGTGTTGCCAATGGTCTTTTTACCAAAAGACAAATTACATAAATACCAAGTACTATTCTTCATAATAAAATTACAATATGCAATCATAAAATTGGATGGTTGATATGCAATCATATTTTTTTGAAGAATATAGCAATCTTTGTTGAGTACATATGCTGCACACATAACATCCTCAAGCTAGAAGCTATGTGGCAAAGGCTGACTTTTGACCATACACCTTGCCATCTCCATAAGACCTTTTCTTCCTTTTAGCAATTAAATTTTGTTGAGGTTTTATAAAAAACTGTACACTTATGTTTTATCCCATGCTTAACCAAAAATGCATTAAAATAAGAAGACATGTATTCCCTCCCTTGATTAGAACAGAGGGTGCCCAATTTATATGTTGACAGATTTTCAACCATAACTAGAAATTGTTTGAAGCACGTAAACACTTTGAATTTTTCCTTTAATGGATACACCCATGCATGCCTAGAGAAACCATCAATAAAATTCATGAAGTAAAGGTATTTCCAAAAAGAAGGTGTTTGCATAGGACCACATACATAATTGTGAACAAGCTGCAATCTATCACTAGCTCGAACTGAACCATATTTTGGGAACGAGGAATCCTGCATTTTGCCTAAAATAGAGGCTCATTTGAGATATGTGAGGAGATGGTTGGGTATGCTCCAAAGCTGAGCTGGTATTGCACAAGACCTGCTCTAAACCTACCAAGTTGACTGTAGGGATGCTTAGTAGAATCCTTTTTCTTCAAAATAATGCATTTACAACCACTAGGTACTTTGGAACATCATCCCCAAAAGTTTGCACTAAAATAGATAACTTGCATATGCAAGGAATGAAAGAAAACTTTCTATTTTGGGAATGCAAATGCTCAATATTTTGCTAAGAGCTCACAAATTGCTATGAATTGACTAGAGAGCTTTTGCACACATCTACTCAATAATTTAGCTAACTAAGTCAAGTTATTTCATGAATTTAGAGACACCATGTCATGAGGAAGGAGATAAGGAAGAGAGCTCACACACGCACTCTCACTCTCAAGGAGAAGCACACCCACAGATTGAGGCAAGAAGAATGATCTTCTTCTTCTTCTTCTTCTTCTTCTTCTATTACATAAAAAGGAATGTACAAGAATGACCTAAAAAACAAGAATACAACAAGTGCAATATATAAAGACCAGTACATAAGGAAAAACCTAATGTCCACGAATGAGTGAGCTGGCAAGAAACAAATGTGCCATCACTCTTGGTAGATAAATCTAATAAAGCTCAATGAAGTATCCCTGACATATACTGGCATGACCACTATACATGTCAGAGAAATGAAAAACTGGTACGTGTCATCCTGGATCATCACACGTTGAGCTTGATATCTCAACACTCCCCCTCAAGCTCAACACCATATCCTGTAATCCAAGCATGTTCAGAAACTTCTTCAACTTCTGAGCTCCAAGTGCTTTGGTGAAAATATCAGCAACTTGTTCATCTGTTCTCACATAAACAAGATCAATATCACCTGTTAATACCTTCTCTCTGATGAAGTGATAATGTACCTCGATATGCTTTGTTCTAGCATGGAAAACAGGGTTTCGTGCTAACTGTATGCTGCTATGATTATCACAATAGATAGTGATAGGCTTTTGAACTTCCACACCTAAATCTTCAAGTAACACCTCCAGCCATGATGCCTCAGATGCTGCCATTGCAGCACCTCTATACTCAGCCTTTGTACTCGACAAAGCAACAGTGGGTTGCTTCTTACTGCTCCATATAATAGCTGCACCTCCAAGTGAGAAAAGAAAACCACTAGTAGATCTTCTATCTGAAGTACTACCAGCCCAATCTGCATCGGTGTATCCATGAACCTGCAAATCTACACCAGCTTCATAAAACAATGCATAATCCAAAGTAGCACTCACATAACGTAGAGTGTGCTTCAGAGCATCCAAATGTGGTTTCCTGGGAACCTGCATAAACTGACTTTCAAGTCCAACAGTGTAGCTTAAATTAGGCCTTGTAATTGTAAGATATATAAGACTTCCCACAATTTTCCTGTACATAGTAGCATTTTCCAATGCTTCACCTGATGTAGTATCCAATTTAGAATTCTGATCTAAAGGCATAGAAATTGGCTTACAATCAGCCATACCATACTTTTGTAGCATATTCAAGGCATATTGCCTTTGCGACATCCATATACCTGTTTCTGTATGTATAAACTTAATGCCCAAGAAATAGCACAGCACACCAAGATCTTTCATGTCGAATTCCTGCATAAGAAGTTTCTTTACCTTTTTGATGCTTTCTTCATTATCACCACCTACAATCACGTCATCAACATAAATAGCCACAATAGTGATGCCATCATCAACCTTCCTTGCATATAGTGAGTGATCTGCATCACACATAGAGAACCCAATGCTGGTTAAGTAATCAGCAATCCTTGCATGCCATGCACGAGGGGCTTGCTTCAGCCCATACAAAGCCTTTTGCAACCTGCAAACATATTGTGGATGCTTTGAATCTTCATATCCTTGTGGCTGGTCCATATATACTTCTTCCTGTAACTCAGCATGTAGGAAAGCATTCTTCACATCCATCTGATGCAAAGTCCATCCTTTTGCAGTAGCTAATGCAACAAGTGTCCTAACAGTAGACATTTTAGCTACAGGGCTGAATTTTTCCTCATAATCAATGCCATATGTCTATGCATATCCTTTAGCTACCAATCGTGCTGTATACCTGCTTATGCTACCATCAGCATTATGCTTTACCTTGTAAACCCATTTACAGCCTATGGGTTTCTTTCCTTGCGGCAATGGAACCAGCTTCCATGTATCATTTCCATAAAGTGCAACCATCTCCTCATCCATAGCTTTTTCCCAATCTACATTACCAATTGCATCTTCAAAACAAGAAGGTTCAGCATCTTGTATTACCTTTGTCATGTAGGCACAATGGCGAGCCATGTAACTATCATATGTCAATCGTTGCACTGAATTACGCATCCTCCCAGATCTTCTTGGTCCTGGGTCGCTTCTTCTTGTATCATCTGCATGTGCCCTTCTTACTCCTGGAGTCTTCACAGAGGGCAATCCTAGTTCCTCATCAAGACTCTTTTCTGAACCGCTTGAATCTCCATCAACGTCTTCAAAACCTGCACCTGTTTTACTACCAGCAGAAAGCTTTTCTTTACCTTTCTTGGATGTATTTGATGAATTTGCTGGACTGAAATTTCCATGCAATCTTCCACTCCATGGATTTGAGTTGGAAGTATTGCTTGGTGATGCATCCGGCCCACTCAAAACTTGAGATTCTGCACTAGATTTTTTAGCATTTTCTTTGTCATTTGGTTCAAGATTCAGTCCTTCTTTGGCATCTGCATAGAAGCTTGACATTTCATCAAATACCACATCTCTGCTCACCTTCACCTATCGTGTGAGTGGGTTATAACATTTGTATCCCTTTTGCTCAAGGGAATATCCAATGAAGACACATTTTTCTGCTTTCGGATCAAGCTTCGTCCTTAACTCATCTAGAACATGTACATATGCAATACAACCAAAAACTTTCAGATGTGATAAGTTTGGCTTTTTACCTGTAAACTTCTCTTCAGGTGTAACTTGATGTACAACAGCAGTCGGAGTTCTGTTCATGATGTATACAGCAGTATGCATAGCTTTTGCCCAATAATAATGAGGCATATTCTTCTTAGCCATCAAGGCTCTTGCTATTTCTGCAATATGTCTATTTTTGCATTCAGCAACACCATTCTATTGTGGTGTGTACCTGCATGAAAACTGATGCCGAATTCCATGATTTTTTAGAAAACTGCTGAACTCATTTGACATGTATTCACCTCCTCCATCAGATCTTAATGTTTGAATGTACTTCCTTGTCTGCTTTTCCACCATAACTTTAAAATTTTGGAAGTGAGTAAACACCTCGCTCTTCTCTTTCATGAAATATACCCATACTTTGCGTGTATGGTCATCAATGAAGGTAACATAAAACCTGCAACCGCCCATAGATGTGGTCTTTGTTGGACCCCAAACATCTGTATGTACTACTTCTAGTACATTCTCACTAACATGCTTGTCATGTGGAAATGATGCTCTTGACTGTTTACCAAATTGACATGCTGCACATACGTTTTGCATTTCTGCAACTTTGAAATTTGGTAGTCCATGGACAATCTCCTTTGACTGCATCAGTTTTAGCCTTTGCAAGTTTGCATGTCCAATCCGTTTGTGCCATATCTCTATATCTGCAATAACTCCTGCACCTTTTGCAAACATGGCTACATTCATTTCAGGAATCTTCACATTTAAGGTGAACATCCTACCCACTTTGTTTCCTTTGGCAACCAATCGTCCATCCTGCTTGTACTCTTCTACAGATAATCCATCAGCATTGAACCTGACTTGTAATCCCTCGTCAACCATTTGTCCAACAGAAACCAGATTCTTCGTTATATTTGGAACATGCAGCACATCAGCGAGATGTTTTACCTTTCCGTCCTCCATAGACAATGCTATGTTTTGTGTATGCTCAATAGGATGCCATGTGTCATCACCCGTTTCAACATATCCAGGAACTGACATTTTCTGCAAACTACTAAACCATTCTGCATGAATGATCATGTGATTTGAAGCACCTAAATCAACATACCAGACATTATCATTCGATTTTGAAACACCAGCAGACATTGTATTCATCATGTGATGTTGAACCATAAACAGCTTCTCAGAATCATCTGCACTTGTGGATGCATAGTTGTTTTGCTGCCTTCTGTTATTTTGATTCTTTAACCTGCAATCACGTTCAAAGTGTCCAGGTTTACCACAATTCCAACATCCTTTACTATCATTACCTGAATCATTTCTTTGGAAATTTCTGCGACATCTTTGGCTCCCCCTGCCTCGAAACTGTGCTCTTCCTCCTGCATGATTCTGTTGTTAACCTTGGTCTTGGTTACTGTTTCCTCTTCCACTTCCAAAACCTCTACCTCTGCCTCTTCCTCTGCCAGAGTAGAATACCTGCTCAGAACTGGGCTTTCCTTGGGAGTTTGAATCCTCACCAAGATTCTTATCTTCAATGATCAACATAGAGACCAAATCAGCAAAATTCGGAATATTTTCCCTGGTCTGTATAGAAGTTCTGAACTGCTTATATGCAGCTCCTAAACCACGAAGGCACACTTCCACCTTATCATCATCATCTACATTCACGCCAATAGATGCAAGTGACTCACATATGCTTTTGATTTTTAGAGTGTAGTCACTTACCGACATTCTCTTTTTCTCCAATGTATGCAGCTCGTTCTTGAGTTGCAATTTCCGTGCCTTTGTATTGGTCTCATACAAAGTGAAAAAACTGTTCCAAGCCTCTTTTGGAGTCTTGGCATCCTGTATGTGTCCAATCATGCTATCCTGCATGCTAACAAATAGCCAATACATTACCTTTCATGCTCCTTGATTCCATTCCTCATATGCTCTTAATTGTTCTGCAGTCCGATTCCTTTCTGGTAACTGCGGAGCATTTTCATTCTCTCCTTCAATGTACTTCTAGTAGCCTTTTCCCATCAGGAAATTCATCATTCTGAATCTCCAAGCATGGAAGTTGTTCTTGTCCAGCTTATCGCTCATAAGCTGACTCATTCCATCTGCGTTTGCCATTTCTGCAACAATTCACAACACCGCAACACACTACAAGCAGCACTTCTGCTTGAACACTGTCACACTATGACGTGGCAGTTCGATCTCAGAAAAACACAGTTTTCGTGTATCAACAGTACACAGAATTTCTTGAAATTCTGAATCTGGAATATATGAGTGCTGTTTCTAGCCGCTATATGGCACTGGGTTTATTGGGACCTGGATCTGTTTCGGGATGATCGTACAGGAAAGCCATCACTAGATTTACCAAAAATTTTTGGAATTCACCTATTTCTTTCAGGAGTACTTTGTTTTGCCTTCGGAGCGTTTCATGTAACTGGTTTGTTTGGTCCTGGTATTTGGGTATCAGACCCTTACGGATTAACCGGAAAAGTCGAACCTGTAGATCCCGCTTGGGGGGCTGAGGGATTTGATCCCTTTATTCCGGGGGGAATAGCCTCGCATCACATAGCGGCCGGAGTGTTAGGCATATTGGCCGGACTGTTTCATCTTAGCGTTCGTCCTCCTCAGAGATTATACAAAGCGCTACGTATGGGAAATGTTGAAACCGTATTGTCTAGTAGCATCGCTGCATATATATATATATATATATATATATATATATATATATATATATATATATATATATATATATATATATATATATATATATATATATATATATATATATATATATATATATATATATATATATATATATATATATTCGCCAAACACAACGCAAGTTACAATTTCTGAAACTGACCTGGTTTTTCTGTGGGCCCCACCTTGCGGGCTCAAAACGGAGGTCGAGATGGCTCCGAAACTTCGATCTGACAAAAACAAGTGACCCTAAAGGGTTAACTCTCAAAAATATTTTGAGGTCTTCTACCTTCACGGCGATTTTCGTAGCAAACGAAGGCCGTTTGTGAAATCGCGTTTTCTCCACGCCTTGCCGTGTAGTCTTCACCGTCGCCTTCTCCACGAGCTCTCTACAGCCACACTGGCTCTGATACCATGTCACGAGGAAGGAGATAAGGAAGAGAGCTCACACACACACTCTCACTCTCAAAGAGAAGCACACACACAGATTGAGGCAAGAAGAATGATCTTCTTCTTCTTCTTCTTCGATTACATAAAAAGGAATGTACAAGAATGACCTAAAAAACAAGAATACAACAAGTGCAATATATAAAGACCAGTACATAAGGAAAAACCTAATGTCCGCGAATGAGTGAGCTGGCAAGAAACAAATGTGCCATCACTCTCGGTAGATAAATCTAATAAAGCTCAATGAAGTATCCCTGACATATACCGGCATGACCACTATACATGTCAGAGAAACGAAAAACTGGTACGTGTCATCCTGGATCATCACATGTTGAGCTTGATATCTCAACACACTATACATTGAGAAATGAGTTTAGCAACTCAGGGGTGTCATCTTGACATTTTAGGAGCAAGATGATGTATAGATATAGTCAAATTCCCCAGTTCATATCTCAAGATTGGCTGAACCAATACACATTGTTGATGTGTGGATACATATGAGTGTTGTATCTCCTTACTCATGATCTTTTCTTTGACATAATATTAGTGAACTTCAATGTGTTTCATCCTTGCATGATGGATAGGGTTAGCAACAAGATGCAATGAACTAATGTTGTATCCAAATATGTATGGAGTGGAAGTATTCAACCCTAAATCTGAATATAGGGTCTTTATCCACATAGCTTCTTGAGTAGCATTTGCTAGTCCTCTGTATTAAGCTTCAGTTGATTAGAAAGCAACTGTAGGTTGCTTCTATGAAGACCATGAGATCAATTTTGTACTCACAAATGTGAGATAGCCTGATGTGCTCCTCCTATCATCTTTAGAACCTACCCAATCTGCATCAAAAAATAAATTGACATCTATATCAGATGTATAAGGGTAATATAGCCCTTCATTAATTGTGCCCTACAAATACTTTAGGATTATTTTAGCTGCTTCCATGTGAGCCTTCCTTGGAGTGTGCATGAATTGACTTAGCACACTAACTCCATAACGTATATCTACTCTAGTTAGAGTAGCATAGTTCAAGCTTCCAACTAAGCTTTGGTAACTAGTCACATCTTCGATTAGTTCACCTTCATGATCACTTAGCTTATGATTTTCCTCCATGGGTTTACCTATAACCTTTGTATTTTCTATTTTGAAATTGGAGAGCATATCTCCAATGTACTTTCTTTGAGTTAGGAACATACCTCTTTCTGTATATACCACTTCGAAAACTAAGAAGTAAGTGAGTAAGCTAAGATCACTAATCTTGAACTCTTCTTTCATCTGAGCTTTGATCCTCTTGATTCCATCTGCATCATTACATGTAATGATTATATCATCCACATATACACAAAGGTATATAACCTCTGAGTGATTCCTCTTTATGAAGAGGGAAAGATCTGCCTTGCTTACCATAAATCCTTTATACTGCAAATAAGTGACTAATCTATGGTTCCAAGCTCTAGGAGCTTCAAGCCATACAAAGCTTTCCTTAACCTGCATACATGTTCTGGATATGATTTATCTTCAAACTTGTTTGCATGCGAACAAATAGAGCAGGTGAGTGGGTCTGCTAATAAATACTCGGAGTGGTACTCCCAGAATCCATTAGTGAACATATCTTCAAATGTCTGCTTGTAGCAAGCAGGCATATATTTCAATCGGCAATGCCATGCATAACATACCTTGATCGATGGTGCGATGCTCATATCATACACTAAATCCAAGTTTCCATGTTTGAATCCAGGGGTGTTCACCATTGGAGCCATGACATGCCTGAATGTCTTGAAGACCATTTGCATCATATAAAAAATTTAACCAGTGGCGAATGGTAGTGATGCTCTCAATCTGTGAATTATATTCGATGAGCAATAGGAAGTATGGTTTATAGTGCAGCTCACTAGTAGTTATGTGTCGACATGGTGCTATAGCGGCAAAATACGGAGATTTTAAAATAACTTCTTCAATATTTGCCATCGCATGTAACTGAGCATCAACTCTCCCCGAATGCATTTTGCTGAGTTCTTCAACCGTCTTCAACCATGCCGGGGGAGGTAACTCATATGTATATTGACCTACTTTTGAGGATCTTCCTCCAACAATGGGCAATGGTAGGTACTTTTCTTCAAATGTGTCATCTGTTGGAATCTGTATGGTCTTGTTTGGTTCCGACAAGGCAGGTGGGGATTCCAATCTAGGAGGCTCTGTCATGCTAGATATTTGGGCTTGCAACTCCTGGACTTTTGTTCGTAGCTCATTCGATTCCTCAAGGAGGGTTGGTGGGGTGACCTCTTGCACAATCGTAATTCCTAACGAATCCTTTAATGTCAATTGCTTGTTTGCTTCCTTGAGCATCTCGCACTCTCCTTGTAGTATGTCGTAATCTTCTAGCATGCGTGCATGGTCATCCAATAGAATTGGCATGGACTTAGGAGGAATAGCTCTATAGCGTGAGGGTCTTATAGGTGTCTCTAGATGATCCAGTGTATCCTCGAAGTTTTCACAGTTTTGCTGTTCGAGTTGTTGATTTTCTTCTTTCATTGAATTGAGGTGCTTCTGAAGGAGTGCCATGTTGCACGATAATTGAGCAGTGCACATTAAATATACATCTAACTGAGTGTGCCTCGAGGGTTTGTTATTGCTTTTGGTGCTCCGCTTCCAATGCTTGATATTTCACATTGAGTTCTTGATTCTGTAAGGTTAGTGCATCTAGTTGTTTCTAAAATTTGTGGGTCATCTATTGGAGGGTTGAATGTTGTCACCCTAACAAAGAATACTCAACGTTAATTTGTTTAAAGAATTGTATCATCTGTTGAATGGAAGCATCAATAGTGGAAGATGATGGGGATGCAAATGTTGGAAACGATACATGCATGGTGGGTTGTGATGCAGTGGGTATGGGAGTTGGGGTTGGGATGGTGGATGTTGTGGCAAGTGCGGCAAGGTGCATGGTGATGAGTGTCATGTGGAGTGTGCTAATTGATGTGGATGATACTCATACATGTGCATCCAGTGAGGGAGTGGGTGAAATCTCCATGTCACTATTGGTGCTTTCAATGATGGCAATGTGAAATAGTGAAGTGGGTGCGATTGTATGATGTGGGGGGTGCAATGGTGTTGTGAGAGGTGAGTGGAGTGGTGCAATTGGTGGCCATAAGAAGGGAGTCTGTGAACTGAATTCCTATGAAGATGTTACAGATGAAAAAGGGGAGGTTCGTGGATATAGAAAAGATGTGAAAGAGGGGTAGAATGAGGGTGGTTGTGTACATGATGTAAAGGTGTACAATGGGTTGGCAGTGTATCAATGGAAATGTGGAGGTGGCAGGCCGTTTGAGTATTCTGACTCACCGAGGATCAAACTTGGGAAGTGGTTTCTGCATCAAGTAGCGCAAAGATTCTGGTACACCTACTGATTGGAACAATCATTCATAGCTACAATGAATGACTCCTCAAAACCACCACTGGCCAATTCTTGCTGCAAAATGGCTTGACTCTATTCCTCAGTTATCCTGCTCCGCGCCGAAACCTTATTCATTGTCATGTAGGCGTCTGATGGCTATCGTATATGCAGCTACTTCTGAAGGCTCCTCTTCATATGTGCTGGTGTCCCCTTGAGCTTTGGCTTGTGTCTCTGGTCGATGTTCTGCTCCCTCACTCTCCTCAGTGTCCTCTGCACCATCATCAATCACTATGCAGTCATCATCTTCCTCTTTAGAGTCAGAGTCCTCACCCCCTTCCAATGGTGTGGTTGGGTAAGCGGGTCATTCATATTCCTGAGAAACAAATTGTGTGTCCAAAAATTGAAAGTCACTCGACAACACCTCTAGTATCTCGAAGTCAAAGGTGGTATTGATATCTTCTGTACCCAAGCTTGTGATCGAAAAAGTAAAAGATTCAGATACAAAATTGGTGGTCACAATGGGAACCTCAATTGTTGTGGTGGTCATGATGGGAATGGCAGTAGGAATAGTGGTTGCCACCTGTGAGACCTCACCCATTGTAGCGGTTACGGTTCGAGTCAAATAGATTCTGAGTGGTGGAACTAGCTATTTTGATCGAGCTGGAGATCGTTGTGGGGAGGGCTCTTGTGTGGGTTGTGGTGAAGGTGAGTCCGCAACTTGTAAACAAGGAATTGTACCATGCATTCGCTTTACTCTCCTGGTATTTGGAGGTCTCTTGGTTTTCTTTGAACCCTTGTATTGTTGTAACTATGCTGTTGGAAGAGCTCTTTCAATAGCGATATCATAAGTTAAACACATATAAATAATGTGTGTGAGAGCATAGCAACCGTGGACAACCTTTGTCTTTTCCCAACGATGCCCTGCCAATATGAGTTGGTCTAGGATGTAAGTTGCAATGTCGATTGTTTGAGGGCCTATAGTAGCGAGGTATAATCCAAACCATACGCGCTTATGGGGAATTGTAAAACAATCCTGTACTAGAAAAGCAAAATGCTGGAGATAGATCCTCAAAGGAGTAGTGAGTTGAGGAGTGATTGCTAAAATAGCAGGCCATTTATCCACATCACTTCTCTTCATAGCCTCGAGAATGAGGTGCTCTTTCTCTGTGGGCATATGATTACCATGAATCTTAAGAGCTGTTCTGATTAAATCCAAGGACAAAGTGAATTTCTTGAATGGGGGATCATTGACTAAGGAAGGAAATATGAATACTGGATCCAACTCCTTTCGCTCTTGCTCCTTGATAGATGCAACCAAATAATATCACTAATAGAAGTTAGGTTTAGGAAGTGGTGCACTGAAAATAGGTTGCAAATCCTGCTCACTGCCAAATAGGCCTGAGTTCTTCACTATTCTAGAGGGATTCAAACTCTTGAGAGAAGAATTGATATTGTTGCCAAACATTGGCTCCATATGTCAGATTAGCCTCATAGATAAAATCCGCATCGCCTAGTGGTTCGATGAGTCCTTGGAACCAATGCGCTTTACTGCTCACTTGCTCCATTTTACCTATGGGTGGGTCTTCAATTGGCATGGGGCCTGTGAAACCTTGGAATTTTGGCAACACCATTATTAACAGGTTCCCGAATGGAAGGGCTGAGAAATCGACCACTGGTCATCCAAGTGCCGCACTGGTGGAACTTTCTGGTTGCATGATGAAGTCTTGTGAATGAACCTAAACTAGAGTGAAGAAGGAAAACACATTAGTCATGGAAATTAATTAAGATCCCAAGGATATGAGACCTCCATTCCTTTCCACCACCAACATGATTTTCGTGTAATGCGTGTGGTTTGAATGATGTGTGATTGTGAAGTGAATGTGAGTAGTGCATGGTTTGACTGTGAGTGATTGTGTGTGATGTGCATGGTTTTACAATCGAGAACTTGTGAGCACTGCCTACTAAGTTAGTGTAAGTTGCAAAGTTAGTAGTTAGATGAGTTGACAAAGCTAGAGATGGATGGAGTAGTCAGTGGGCACTTATCATCACAAGGTTGTGGGTAAGGATTGGCTTGGTTAGGTGCTGTCATGATTAGTGAAGTCTTGGGAATCCATTTCTATACAATGTGACGGGGTACACAAGATGAAGTGGAATATACAAAAGAGGGTTTGTAGGGTATCTAGTATTTATAAGTTGCACAGTTCTTAGGTATCCAAATCTAGTGAGACTTGGATTGGGCTTTCACTAATGGCTTTGGCACCCAAATCTGTCAAATGCACTGCCGCTGTTGTGAGTGAGATTGACAGGGTTGTCGAAGATCTGGAGGGGTTGACTCATTTGATGATGTAGCTTTTCATACCCACATTTGGCGTGGGACTGCCTGAGTAGCCGGCCTGAGGGACCACCCTGATGTGCTGCTCCTTTGAGTACGTGGGTGATGTGGTTGTGCTAGTCATCGAGGGTGAGATGTTATGTCATCACTCTGCTTTGGAAAAGAAGGGAGATCCAATGCTAATCTGTCCAACCCATTAGAGAATGAGGCATTTTGTACCACAGACCTAGTGGACACCGTATTAGCAAGGGTGATCCGATGGAGGTTCCTGAATCCTCCCATGTGTAGCTACCTGATTGGGGTGCTCTTGGTGGCCTTTCAAGCTTTCCTGGAGGCTGATGGGGTTCATGCTCAGCTTGAGGTTGAGCCTTACGCTGCCATACTTGTCTGTATCCTGTCTGCTTACTCGGTTTCACTCCCTTGAGGGGTGGTGTCTCCCGCTTCTTTTTTTTAGAGCTAGTTAAACCACTCATAGCCGGAGTTAGGCCACTCATAGTTGGAGGGTCTTCTGTTAAGTCCAATACTTCAGGACACTGACCTCTGAGTGGTAGTTCATGGTATTGTCTTGCAAGTTCTAGCTAGCGCACACTCATGCAAAGATTTAAGTTCACTGAATAGTTGTATAACCATTCCTAACCTAGGATCATGGGTTCTATTAGGTCTTCATCATGGCAAACCAAAAGCTTAACTGGCATGGTCACCTCCCCAAATGAGATTGGTAACTCCACCTCGCCTATGCAAGGGGTTTCTAATCCATACCAAATACATCATTGCTTTCAGTCATGCGACTAAATAACTTGATGCAAAAAAATGTATGTACCTCAAAATGTGTTTGGCACAAAAGGAAAAAATTAACTCTAGATTCATTGTGATAGTGCATTTGAAGGTCAAAACAAACACACATCAAAATTTTGACATCATGAGTATGCTCATCAATGTTTGTGCGATTATGAGACTATGAATGGAAGGGTGATGATGATGCCCTAGATGAAATCACGACCTCCTCTAATACCAACTTTTGGGGTTCGAGATTTGTGAAAGCACACAAAAAACACAAGGAAGAAGAAGAAGAAGAAGAAGAAGAAGAAGAAGAAGAAGAAGAAGCTTGGATCACCACACAATACTAAATGTATTATCAAGTGAATGTACAAAGATGAGTCACCCGTTAAGGTTATATGCATATATATAATTAAGGGGAAAAACCTCCTAAAGAGGTTAAAAATGCCCCGACAGTCCTAAATGTGTCCACACACATCACTACCAAAATATATCAACAATGGAGGTCAAAAGATTTGACTAAAAATGATGCTTAAGCAATAGATAAATTGTTATTTGAGCAAGTCACACACTTTGGACTACCCATGGAGATTGGGAATGATAAAGACTCACTTCATCAATGACATAATAGAGAATTTTCTAATTATATTTCTTATCACCCATAAAAATTTGACAAACTATCACCCATAAGGAAACAAACAAGCCAAGAGCTCAAATAGATTCATTCGCATGGTATTTGACCAGATTGGTGAATAATTGAAGATCAAATTGGGATAAGTGATTGCACCATGAAAATTGGGTTTATGGAGTGGCCTATAAGAAATCCTTAGGTGCAAATCCATTCAATCTAGTCTATGGTCAACAAGAACTTTTGCGAATAAATTTCCTCATACCTAGCGCACGAGTGGCACAAGCATATGACTGGATATGACATGATCTCTTTGAGCTAGTAGATAGTCTTGAAAATATCCAAGAGACATGCTTGAGAGCTATTGCTGGAAATTATACAGCAAAGAAATGATAGAAGATACACATTGATGCTTAAGAAATTGCAAGAAGGGGAATTAGTATTAGTTTATACACTTAAGAAACATGCAAAGAAGCTACAAAAAAGACTTTATGGACCATTGGAAATCTATAGGATCTCACCTAGTGGTGCCATGCAAGTTGCATCTTTGGAAGGAGAGGTTATCGCTAATTACATTAGAGGATGCAAATTCAAGCTCTATCAAAATCCCCTCATGTTGACACTCAAGGTCAAGCACATAGCATGGGAGCACATCAAAGAAGTGGACACACAAGAAGAGGGAGCATGTAGGGAGCTCCAAGAAGTATATGTCAAATTTTTAGAAGAAATCCCTATAAAAACAGTGATTTTGATCATTAAAAACCATCCATTTTGTTGAAGAGCAGGAGTCCTAAAGCTTGAGGAGTATTAGAAGTATGTACATTCGTGATTTTTAGACTCCATTTGAGCCCTCAAATAAGACTTGGGACCTAATTTTTAACTATGTTGGACACTAGGTCTGGATAGGGCTAAATCTAGTGAAAAACTATAAAACGAGCTAGAGAGCTCATTTTTGAGTTTTGCTTGTTAGAGATTGAAGCTTTTTTAAGAGAGTTCTTTTGTAATTAAAAGTTTTCCATTGTTCCTCTCTTTGTTCTTACATGTGTGTGCGTGTGTGTGTATGTGTGTGCATGCTTGTGTGCTTCTCATTCATGCACTTGTGCACTTCACTTGCTCATACCTTTACATCTCCATGGATTGACAATTATGAGATGGATCTCCTCACATTGGTACTCACCATTGTGCTAGAGTGACACCAAATTTAGTGCCATTGTTGGGGAACGAGCTTCGAGGACAAGTGTGTGATGGTAAGACATAGAGTTGTGATGTTGGAGTCATAGGTAATTTCTTTACTTTGCATTTTTTTCCTTACTTCCTTCATCACTATCATCATCATCATCTTCTCCCATCTTCATCTTGACAGAAGTTTTTTGTTTTTGACTACATATTCATTATTTGCACCTCAGTTTTCATTCGTGGTTATGAGTGAGGAGCTCAGAGAGAGTTCAACACTAAAACTTGTAAGAAATACTCTTGATGGTGAGCTTCGCACTCTGAATGCACTAAAACTCTTATTGACCACTCATGTAGCATGAATTGACACCTGATAGGTATTGTGAGTGCAGTATCATGAGATTTCATATAGATTTTTCTTCCACATGCACACAGGGGAGACAAGAAGGGTACAAGGTGCACATATTTACAAAAAAATTTACATTTGGGCTTCACAAAGTCCAAGTATCATGACTGGTTGAGTTTTGGTATTACGATACTAGAGTTCTCATGTGTCGTGATAGTTGGCAGGTATCATGTATTGTTGGGTTGCGTATCATCACCAATTGAGTATCATGTATCATCAATACTTCTTAAGTAGCATGTGTTGTGAGAAGGTCCGTATCATATTGTGGGTTCAAGTATTGTGTATCGTGATCAAGTCCAAGTATCATGTATCAAGTATCACCGCACTACCAAGTATCATGTGTCATATGATCTCAAGTATCGTATCGAGGAAAATCTAGTATCGTGTATAATTGCACACTCCATTAGTGTATCATGATCACTTCTAGTATCGTATCGTGAAGTTTCAAGTATTGTGTATCGCACCCAAGACAAGTATTCTATCCTGAGATCAAATATCATGTATCATCTAGGCAAAGATATCATGTATCATATAGCTGAAGTATCATGTATCGTTTGCTCTAAGGTATCGTGTATCATTTGCTCTGAGGTATTGTGTATCATTTGCTTTGAAGTATCATGTATCGCGAGAAGAGATAGGTATACTATATCATGCAATTTTGGACTTAATTTGGATAATTATTTCAAGCGGTTGAGGTGTCTTGGAGCCCTAGAGAGATCTTGTTTTCTATTTTGAACCCCAATAGCATGATCTCATACAACTTTTCCTATACAAAATCCTTTTTTTGAGCTCTAGAGTGTGCTGGTTTTTAGATATGCTAATTTCAAGTTGACCTTCGAGTGGGATTAGGAAGTCAAGGAGGCTCCAAAGGATTTTGAGCAATAAAAAGGGGAAAATCGGGATTAATAGACAAGCTTATGAACCTTAGATCAAGTAGACACCTAGGCTGGGATAGATAAAGCATCAGATCATATGAAGCTAGTGTCAATCACACAGCTAGGTGCCTACCCAACTGGTTAAATCCATGAAGAATTACTTCGATGGCACTCAAGATCCTTAGGATCATGTAGCAAAGTTTAGACAAGTGTTAAGAGTCAAACAAGTCGAGGACATGTTCACTTAGTACAATGCCTTTGGTCTAACTCTCAAGAACACTACCTTAACTTGGTTTCCACCACTACTCCAAGGTCAATCCAAGAATATAGAACAATTGATAGAAGCATTCATTACTGAATTCTTGAAAAGTGGCATCAGACACAATACTTCATCATTGATACACAACTTCAATTAGACACCCCAAGAAATAGTTTAGCTTGCAAGAAGGCAGTTTAGATAGTACTTAGAAAGATGCCCTGTTCCAAAGTTACCCACACTAGCCAAACAAAAGGCTTTATTCCTAGATGGTTTGTTAAGAACCAAATTGAGATCTTATGTGTACTTGAAGGAACCTAGAACCATAGAAAAATGTGTATGGATGTGCATAGACATAGAGGATAACTTGGGTGAAGAGTTAGAGCTTTCTAAGATCTATAAAAACTCAGATAGTGCTACAAGTTTCATCTTTAAATCATCTACATCTAGAAGAATTGGTAGAGAAAATGGTTTAGAAATCAAGAGTTGCAACTAAGCATAACCTTAGGATGGTCTCAGTGAAATGATGTTACAACTCTCAAGGAGACCACATGGCTAATGTTTTCCCAATCATGGCCAACCCCAAAGAAACCCTAGCAGCCAATATTGCATGATAGAGAGAAAATACATGAACCATATGGCTCAAGATTGTCCGTACATAGGCAAGCTATCAGACAAACTTTTCAGCAACCTTACCAATAGGGTAGGTATCAGAACCAATACCAACATCCGTATCATAGGCCACAACAACAATACTAACCTCAATACCAACAACAGTATCAAGCACCATATAGGCCACAACCAGTCCTAGGAAACCAATCGCCACCTCCTACCAATGTGATCCCAGTTAAGTATGTAGTGGTAGAGGAGAACCCTACTAGAACATTGGTGTCGATGACCCCTTTGGTCTCAGAAAATGACTCTTACACTCAGAGTTCTGATTACACCCATGAAGGTAGTCCACGAGCTTATTACACAGAGTCCCCTAAGCATAGTGAGACTTATCCATATCAATATGAGGCACTACCTATGGAACCTAATTGGGAGCCAGAATACTCCAATGTCATGTATACAAATCCTAACCCCAGGCCCCAATTGAGACAAATGAGACCACAAGCCCCTAGAGGACCATGCTTTGGATGTCAAGGTGACCATTTCATTCGCAAATGTCCCCACCCATTGGTTCCAAGAGAAGGATAGACCATCACAATACAAGGCTTTTGTCATAAGTGCGACAAAGAGCATCTCTCAAGTGATTGTCCCAGGAACCCCTCTAGTGAGCCCAAGGTTACACCAATTAATGTGGTAGGATTAGTGTTGGACTTAAGTTCAAGTAGTGTTAACCACGGCTATATAGGCAGTCACTAGGGCACAAGCCTTCAAATAGGCTAGTTGAACAATCATATTCAAGTGAATTAGGAGAGCCTAATAAGAGGAAAACAAGAATGTGGAAGGATACTAGGGAGAAGGCCAATCGTAAGTGGACTAGAAAATTATCCAAACTAGAAGAAAGCTTGAGAGATGTAAAAATAAAAATTACAAACATTGCATCTCAAAACCCCTCGCATGCCAAAAATCCATCCACTCCACTTCATCCCACCCCACCACTCATGGTGAATAGACTTAGATATATACAAAGATGATGCTATATATTAATAATATGCAAGTCTCCATGGTTAGGAGATTTTCCATCCACGAATAGGTCATGGGCTCAAGCCCCATGTTTTATGACTACGGGGCTCGACAAGAAAATCTTTTACTTCCTGAATCGGAGGAGATGAGGTTTACTATCGAAATCCAAAGTCAAAGAAAGAAGGATATTTGCATGGACAATACATAGTAGATTGCTTGCATAAAGGTGATGATGTAAAAGAATATCTCCATGGAACTTTAAGAAAGGTGATAAACCTAGCAAGGTCACCATGAATCCTAGAGGGCTCTGATACCAATGCAAGAGATCGACAAATTACAACCACCACATGCTAGAGAGATGACTCTCCTTCCAACCTTATGCCTGTATATATAGCTGCTCGAATCAATGAGGGCCACAAATGTAACTAGAGTCCACAAGTGCATGTGCAGTCTCCACCATTCCTTTAATATCTTCCACTAGAGTCTAATAGTAGTTGAAGTGATCTCCACCACTGCATTAGTACCTTCCACTAGAGTCTATTAGTGTTTGGTGTACTCACCACTTGAGTTAAGTCTCTCTAAACTCAAGTTAACTCAGATTAACTTGAGTTAGAAGGTTCCAGAGCTCCTTGGGCAAAACTCTTTCCCCATGCTCCCTATCAGGATTGAACCCAAGACCTCCTCCTTCACAACTTTGAGACTTAACCACTAGGTTAAGTGGATTAATTATTTAAGAGAGCACATGGACTTATGCTTAAGTCTAGTCTCGAGATCTTTGGCCATACACATGAGTGACCAAACGGTGTCTGATTTCAGATCAGTCTAAACCGGCCGGTGACTTATCTGCATATTCTACACTAAGACTTGAGCACATCCCAATGTTGGAAACATTATTTGCTAAACGTAGACAATATAGAGTCTTATTAAATCCAAAAAAATACATCCTCATTGTAAGAAAAGGAAAGATCTTGGGGCACATTGTAAAGAATGGAATTTTGATAGATGAAGACAAAATCAAGGTGATAGTGAACCTTCCAAAGCCTAGGAATGTCAAAGAAGTCTAGGCTTTCATGGGCTCCGTGGATTGACAATTATGAGGTGGACCTTCTCATGTTGTTACTCACCATTGTGCTAGAGTGACACTTCACAAAAAAATATTTTTAAAATTGAAAAATGCTAAGGATAGAAAAGCAAAAGAGCAACAAGAAGCCCTAGAATGGATCAAGAGGAGAACATTAATTCAAAAAATAATATGTGAATACACAGATCAATAACAATATCTTCCTATGGACATGTGTGAGTTTGAGATTCATTAATCAAAGACCACACCTTTGGGCTCCTTCAGGACATTGTTGTAACACACAATCAAAGATTCTTGTAGATACAAGAGTAGTAAGCAATGTAATATGTTTGTATTTAATATACAAACTACGTGTTGCCATCAAACTAGTGAATGCTACATTGATGGAAATTGGGAATACATGCACACAATGCATTGGAGAAGCGATTATACCTATAAACATAGTGGGACACACCACTAGAGCTGAATTAGAATGAGAATAGAGAATGCATAGGTTACATAACATTAGGGAAACTCATGAGTGATACACAAAGGAATTCCACACACAAGGGAATTATAGAAATGGATTGGATTCTAAAAGTCATCTCAAGTTCACTTCAAAGAAACTAACCTGGAACTCAAGTGTTATAGGGACATAAGAATCTTTTCAAAAGTTGAGTACCTTGATCCCCTAGAAAAATATGGGTAGTGAAAGGGAATACCTCTTCACCACTATCAAACCCTAAGGAGCCTCCACCATGGAAACCATAGGAACAGAGGAATAAGGGGTTTTCCAAATGGTCCAAAGGGTAGATAGATTTGTATACCTGGGGCTTTAGCGAAAGCCCAACAAGGTCATTGTTATGAAGAAGGGCACTAGGACCACCACATGCTTGAGAGATGACTCTCCTCCCAACCTTATGCCTCTATGGATAGCTCTCTCTAAGGGACTGCCCTCTATGGTTGTTGGATACTAATCATCCAAGCATCAACCATGTAACTACATGTGCACCAAGTGTCCTAGTTAACTGAAGTTAACTCAAGTGGATGCTTTGAGAAGACTCTAGAGATCTTGGAGCAAAATACTCTCCCATGAACCACATAGGACTTCAACCCAATTCCTCTTTCCAATCCATATGAATTAACCATTAGTCCAAGCACCTTCTCTTGTCTAGAGATAACATGAGCCTATGCTTGAGTCTAAACTTGAGACTTTGGCCCTACATGCAAATAACCAAATTATGTCCAATTTTAGATCTTTCTTAACCAATCACATGCCCATAATTTTACTCTATAAATCCCCCCCCCTTGGAAAACATTTGTGTCCTTCAAAATAGAGATATATGAAAAATTTTAGGCATACCCTTGAGCCTCATGTTCTAATCTAGAAGAACATGTTTCCATCTCTATGGTGGTTTCACCTCATATTCCAAATGAATAGAGGGAATCTACTATCTGATCCCTACCTAGATAATTCAAAGCACCATATGTATGTACTACTTAGGACACTTTTCGCGAAGTCTTTTATCTTTAATTTCTTGGAAATTTTCAATCTTATGAGAAATTCCTAAATTTTCTTCTCAAAAGTGTACTGAACTCTATGAAATTTATTATTTTACTCAATCTTTAATAAAAATCAAATAGATAAGTCAATTTAGACTTAGCATCATTGAAGATTGAATGAATTCTATACATAACATCTATCTTGGAAGTTTAATTTGGTTACTTCTTCCATTTAGCTTACCCTAAGTTTTATGAAACCAGTCAGATACTTTATTTGGGTCATTTCCAAAAAGTTTTAGAAATCGAGAAGGAAGAACCAAAACTCTGTATAACCAATTCAAACTTCTTAAGATAATCCAATGTGAGTCAAACTTTATGTGCTTCTAAACTTTAACTTTTTAGAAGATCAGCTTCAACAAGGTATTGAAGTATTTTATCTATCTTTAAGAGAAGTAAATAGGATACTAAAAAAATATTCTTGGAGTAAAACTAGAACATCGTCCAACCACTAGATACTATCATGGTATCAAACATTAGTGTTTGTCAACCCACCGAGCCTCCATTGATGATATTTCGTGTTATTCAAAACACTAATGCTTCACCTTAGACTTAATTAATCTTTTCCTATTTTACAATCTCTTAAGACTCTTTACTTGGAATGCAATTCTTATGCATTGCTAGCCAAGAGATTCATCTTACCAAGTTACACTATGAACTTAGTGTTTTTAAAACTAACTTAGTCTTTCTAACCTTAGTTGAAAGGATCATTTCAAAGTTCTATTACTTGAAAATTTTGTGTAATATTTTTGATACAAACACTTTACCTTGAAGTTATTTCACAATTCAAGTAAGACCATGCTTTTTCATTCTTGAATTCTAAATGAAAATCTTGGAAGTTAATTAATTCATGATCTTCATGCTTACTTGATCTTGAAGTGTTTTTTCTTCAAATCATGATTTTGACCTCCTTGAATTCAAAATTTTCCTTTGAAGTCTTTAATCCCCTTGAGGATTCAATCTTACTTCAAGATTTCTTCTAAGATACCTATCATACCATGGTCAGATGTCCCATATCACCTTTCCTACATCGATTTGAGTATAAAATCTAGTGTCCCATATCACCCGATTTTAAATTCATATTGACATATGGATGACACTTATCCTTAAGTCCAAACATATCTTTATACAATACCTTCCCATTTAAATTCTTAAAAAAAAATTGAAGTCAATGAGTTACCTCTAACTTGATCTTTACTAGGTTTTGTTTTCTTCATAAGATCATTCCACGATCTCATGCTTTGACTTGCACTTTATCTTGGAAACTTGAAAACCTTTTGATGGAACATCCATGATTCTTTTCTAGGGTTTTTAAAAGAAAACAAATTATTTTAGATTCCTTTCTTATTGAAGATTCATACACTTACAAATACATACATACCCACACATACACATACATATGCACATGCATACACATACACATATACCTACATATACTTATGCATACATACATACACACACATACACATACCCACACATATACATACACATACATACATACTAAATACATGCACACATACACATACACACATACACACAAATACACATACTCCTAGACACACGCATACACACACATACATAACATACAAACATACACATATATACACACATACATACACTTACACATACATACATACACTTACACATACTACATGCATACAGACACATACATAATAAATACATACACATTTATAAACATGCATACATGTACACACACATATACATACCCACACATATAGATACACACACATTCATAATAAATACATGCACACACACACCCACATATACATACATACACACATCATACATCTATAGTTTTGCATGTGTATTTATATGTCAGAATGTTTATTTCTGTATATGTGAATATGTGTGTATGTGTACATGTGAATGTGTATGTATGTAAATGATCAGGTTATTAACATCTAGTACCTTTATTTTCTACACAATCAGATTTGGATCAATCAGAGGGACCTCCGCCATTGTCTCCTAATCATGCATGGACTACTTATTATAAGTATATCAAACTTTTAATTCTAATATTTGATAGATACATACATGACTAATATATGTTTTTTTATTGTTATATTATAAGTAGATTATGATCAATCAGAGGATACTCCACCACCTCCTACCCATGCAATAACTTCACATGTGTCCTCTGATAGGAATTATGATGTTTTTTACTATCAAGAGCATATTATATGTTGGTGTAATTTTTGCTATGGCACATATCAAAGACCACGATTGGAATGTATTGAACATGAGGTAGAGGATGGTAGTTTTGAGCATGCACCACCACCTGATCAACATGGTAATGCTTGGGTATTTATTGATTCTATAAATTAATGTCATTATTTTATTTGAAAATCATATACAAAATCAAATTATACTTAATATACATGCATATTTTCTCCATGATGGTGATGATGATGATTCTCCTACTAATAATGCTAATATACCTCGTACACGTCATGGACTTGTTGTTCATCAATTATAAGCAGAGGTTTCTCGAAATCCTCTACCTCTTGGTTTACAGACTGAAACCATTGAACATTATCCATTGCCAACTTGTGATCATCCTCTAGTACACATATATGATAGAAAAAGATATGGAGGGTGGAATAGAGGACCACTTCCTTTAGATGGAGAGGTTTTAACTTTTGGGGTAATTGCTATATGATTGCTCCCTCCACTATTACTAGTCCCAGTGGCGGTCTCTTTACTATGGAGGATTTGCATGCGCATCCAAACTTTGAAGTCACTCTTATGTTATTTTGTGGTCCTATATATGGATGGGGATATTGGCATCGACTTAGATGTTATGTTCAAAGCATGAGTAATTATGGATTATGCCTGAATGTAGCTTCTCTTGCTAGTAGAGGGATTACACATGCAGAATTGCATTTTTATTGGTCTCATACAATGTGAAAAAACTCTTCCAAGCCCCTTTTGGAGTTTTGGCATCCTATATGTCCCCAACCATGCTATCTTGTATGGTAACAACTAGCCAATACATTACCTACCACACTCCTTTATTCCTCTCTTCATATGCTCTTGACTAGTCTGTAGTCTGATTCATCTCTCGTAACTGTGGAAGGCCTACATTGTCTCCTTTGATGTGCTTCTAGTAGCCTTTTTCCATAAGAAAACTTGTCATTCTGAGTCTCCAAGCATGGAAGTTTTTCTTGTCCAACTTATTGCTAATAAGTTAACCGATTCTGTTGACATTTTCCATATCTGTAGCAATTTATAGTATTGTAAAAACACTAGGAGCAGTACCTCTATTTTCCCATTGTCACACCATGATTTGACAATTTGATCTCATAAAAACGTAGTTTTTTTGTGTATCAACAGTACATGGAATCACTTGAAATTCTAGATCCAAAATGTTTGAGAGATGCTAGATAGAAGGAAAGTTACAAAACATAGTGGTGGCACAATGCAATCAAAATATAAGGAAGAGATGTGTAATTGGTTTTATCATGCTACATCTCAAAAAAATATGCGATGGAAATGAGCTAACAAGTCACATTTAGAAACATTTGTAAGAATTATTCAACCATAAAATCACCAATGTGTTGATATATTTTGATAGTGATGTGCATGAACACACTTAGGACAATGGAGGGACTTTTTTCCCTCTATAGGAGGTCTTTTCCCCCCGATTGTATATATACCTATAACCCTAATGGGTCACTTATCTTTGTACATTCACTTGGTAATACATTCTATTTCTCAAAGCTTCTTATTCTTCCTTGTGCTATTGGGGTGCTTTTGTAGATATCAAACTCCAACAATCGGCATTAGCGTAGGTCACCACTTTCTCTAGGGCATCATCGACACCCCTCCAATCATAATGTCAAAATCACATGAAAATTGGTGAGCATAGTCAAGAAAGATTGAGTTCAAAACAACTTCATTCCATGGCATCAAATTTTTTTTTTATCGTGTTTCCACCTTCAAATGCATGATCATAGTGAGTGTGCAAGAAACTTTTTCCTTTTGTGAAATACATATATACATGTTTCAATTTCCCCACTATGTGCCACAATGTCTACTACAAATCTAACAGAGCTCGATAGTGTTGGAGTTTGAGGTCTGTGCAAGCATGGGAACAACACAAGGAAGAAGAAGAAGCTTGGAGCACAACACACAATACTGAATGTATTACCACTAGAATGTACAAAGATAGGTAACCTGTTAGGGCTATAGGCATATATACAAGCCAAGGGAAAAAAACATCCTAAAGAGGAAAAAAACTACCCTGATAGTCCTAGTGTGTTCACACACATCACTACCTAAATATATCAACAAATCCCCCCTGGGAGTGTTGCGGTGAACAAGGAGCCGGCACTCTATATAAGGAAGTGCCAAGATATGTGGAATCAATCCACAAAAGGAAGTAAGCCCAAAGCTTTGCAGAAAGTTTCAAACTTCACCTAGGTAGAGCCCTTGTGAAAAGGTTTGCAATGTTCTCCTGCATGGGAACATATGCCAAGCTGATCTTTCCAACAGAGAACCTCGCCCTGACATAATGATAATTTACCTCAATATGCTTAGTGCGAGCATGGAACATAGGGTTCCTTGCGATTGCCAATGCGCTCTCATTGTCAATGAAGATGGTGGTGGCAAAAGACTGACCAACACCCAAATCAGCCATAAGGAATTTGAGCCACACACACTCAATAGTCGCTGTGAAGGCTATCCTATACTCAGCCTCACAACTAGAAGTGGTCACAGTAGGTTGCTTCTTTCTCAACCAAGATATACATGAGCTACCAAGCATGAAGTAAAAGCCACTAGTGGACACATGAGTGTCATAGCAACGAGCCTAGTCAGAGTAAAAAAAAGCATGTAAATCTGGTAGTAGTGATCCCCCCTTGGGACAAAACAATCCAAGTAGTCGGGTACCACTCAAGTAGTGAAAGATGCACTTAATCACCTGCCAATGCTTGACACATGGGCAATGCATAACCTTTCTCATTTGTGAGACAAAAAACTAAATATTTGGTTGAGTAATGCATAAGTAAATCAAGCATCCAAGAGCGTGCTGATAGAGAACAACATCAAATGCATCTCCAGCATCATAAAGACTCAAATGTAAACCTATCTCTATAAAAGTGGCAAGAGGTTTGCAATCTTCAAGGCCAAAATGCTTCAATAATGTGTCAATATATTTTGTTTGACACAAAGCTATTCCACCGTCAATTTGCATAAACTGAATGCCCAAATAATGATGCAAATGCCCCAAATCAGACATCTCAAATGAGGCATCCAAATCAGCCTTAAAATCAGCAATATGCTTCTCATGAGGACCAATGAGCAGTATGTCATCAACATACACAACAATGATCAGAAGCACATCATTAGCATGCTTAACATATAAGGTGATCTCTATTGGATTGTTCTCAAAACCATGTGCAATCAGGTAGGCATGTACCTTTTCATACCAAGCACGTGGTGCTTGCTTTAAACCATATAATGCCTTCTTCAACCTGCACACTTTGTTTTCATGCCCTTTATGCACAAAGCCACATGGCTGAAAAACATAGACTTCTTCAAGAAATTCACCATTGAGAAATGTAGTTTTAATGTCCAACTAATGTACATTCCAACCATGATGAGCTGTAAGTGCACAGATGCTACAAACAGTAGTCATTTGGCATGTAGGAGCAAAGGTCTCATCAAAATCAATGCCTCTTTCCTGTGCATAACCCTTTGCAAAAAGCCTAGCCTTATACCTATTAACTGTTCCATCAGGCCTATGCTTTAGCTTGTATACCAACTTACTTCCAATGGCCTTCTTGCCAGGAGGCAAGTCACATAAAGAACAGGTACCACTTTTCATGATAGCATCATATTTTGATTGCATAGGAGCCATCCAATTTTCATAATTTTGTGCTTTATCAAACAAAACAGGCTCATTCTCATCACAGAGACTAGAGGCAACCATAGCATAGCAATCTGATGCAGAAGAAGAACTATGAGAACTTGAACATGTACGATATGATAGAGATGCATCTAATTTGCTATCTGGCAAAGTCTGCACCATCCATTTGGGCATATTTTTTGCCTACTCAATATCAACTAACAAGTGCATCATGTAAATCTGCATCAGAAATAGAATGATCTGCATCATCACATGAAGCCTGTAAAGGCTGAGAAGTTGCCTCATTGGGACCAACACTAGACTTTCCACCTGTAAAAAGAGGCAGCAAAGTGTCATACATGTCTTTGGAGCTAACTGATGTCTCCTTAGTACATGAAAGTAATGGCTAAATAGCCTCTTCCACACTGCTTTATCATCCAATTTTCTACATTGTTGTTTACGCACTAATGCATATGCCAAACAACCAAAAACATGCAAGTGAGCAACAGATGGCTTGCAACCATGCCAAGCCTCATATGGAGTGATAGATTGCAATGCTTTAGTGGGACACCTGTTAAGTACATATGCTGCACATATATAGCCTCAAGCCAGAAACGACCATACACCTCGCCATCTCCATGAGTGAACTATTCTTCCATTCAGCAACTCCATTTTGTTGAGGTGTATATGGCACTACACACTGATGTTTTATCCCACGTTCAACCAGAAATGCATTAAAGTCAAAGGACATATATTCCCCCCTCGATCAAAATGGAGGGTGCCCATTTTACATGTTGATATATTTTCAGCCAAAACCAAAAATTGTTTGAAGCACATAAACACTTCGGACTTTGCTTTCAATGGATATACCCATACATGCATGGAAAAATCATCGATGAAAGTCACGAAGTAAAGATAGTTTCCAAAAGAGGGTGTCTGCATAGGACCATAGACATCACTGTGAACAAGCTGCAATTTCTAAATAGCTCGAACTGAACCATCTTTTGGAAAGGAGGAACATTGCATTTTGCCCAAATTATAGCTTTCACAAACATGTTTACTAGGTGCCTCAAGTTTGGGCAGAGAGGACACCATTTCAAGTTTATATAGGCATAGGACACTAGGAAAATTCAGATGACCAAAGCGTACATGCCAAAGCTTTGTATCTGACATAGCCTGAGAATCATGTACTACACATGCCGAATCATTCATAGATTTTCATAGCCTATGAGCTTATACAACCTACGAAACATAAAATGCCAGAAGCAATAATCACATCACCATTTGACAGATCATGAATTGTACATCTGTCATCAATACATTTCACAACCAAGCCAATCTTGGCTAAAGCTGAAACTGATAATAGATTTTTCTTGATCCCTGACACAAATAAAGCATCCGACAATGTAAAAGAACTACCATCAGTAGTAGTTAGAATGATCTTACCAATGCCAATAATAGGATAAGAGGAGTTGTTGGCACATGTGACAGTTTTCCCTATAGGGGTAGGCTCGAGTGACTGTATTGCAAGGTAATGTGTTTGGTTGCCCCACTATCAAAGTACTAGCAAACATCTAAGTCTATTGCAAACATACACTATTCATGAGAAGATGGGTCATAACTGCAAATAGTGGTAAATGCCCATTCTTCATACTCCACAAGATTACCAGACTCCATTTTGGTGTAGAGGCCTCTGCAACAACGATTCTAGCCTCTTCCTTGCCTGTTTAGAAGCCAGTTTTGGACAACTCTTGATGACATGATCATTTCCTTTACAATATTTGTAGAACAATTTCTATTTTTCTATTTTCTTCTCGTCTCTCTCTTCCTTCATTGATTGTGCAGAATTAGCATATTTTCGCTTACTAATAGAAGAGCTCCATTTACCTTTGCCCTTTTGACTAGCCAAGAAAGCTTGATCTGCAACACATATAATGGACCTATTTTGCCTAGACTGATCTTCCTACAATAGAACAGAGACTAACTCCTCAAATGGTAAGGCATTTGGATTGCCTTTCATAATCAAACGAAGTGTGAAGAGATGGATAGGTATGTGCTTGAAGATGAAGAGGTGTTGGAAAATCCTTGATCTACACCAGCCAAATGAACTCCAAGAGTATATGGTGGGCCCTTTTAGCTTGCAAATGGATGTATTAGACACCCTATGTACCTTGGAAGATCACTCTTAAAAAGATAGATCAAAACAGATAAGTTGGAGTTAGCTCAGAGGTGAAAAACTTGCTATTTTGGTTCATACACCTGTCCACTATTTTGCATAATTCTCTGAGCACAGCAGCAATTAGCTTAATTCCTCTTGGGGAAGTCTAGTTGACTTAAAAGAGCTAACTTTCAAGAGTAATCTCATCAAAAATAATAAACCACACACTGAGAATGAGTTTTAACAAGTGATGATATCATCCCGATTTTCACGGGCTGCTACAGTTTGAGACCAGTGAGCATAAAAATGAACATAACTCAACATGTAGGAATCCAATGATTATGAAAATTTGTATCGTCATATTAGACAGTAAGCTGAATCCAATAAGCTTTAAATCATTGAATTTGGATAAGTAATCACTGAGAAGGCTCTGACAAGGTGAGTGAAAAAGTCGGGTACTTGATAGAGAAGTGAAAATGACAGACACTGTTGACTTCAACTGAACATAACTGAAGATTGCAACATCCAAATGACATGAAAATTTGTGAACATATAGTAGACTTACAAAGATAACTTTAACAAGTTAAATCACTGAAGATGATGCACCAAGCTCAGAGAAACCATCTCTGCAATCTGACTGCGAAAATTGAGAGTAATGGCAGTGAGTAGTACACTTCACAAGAACATGGAAATATGAACTCAAATGATCATGAAAATAAAAGTATATTGCTTGTACAATACAATGAATTACTGATACATATGTGTGCCTTGTAATCACACCTTGATATGGCATAAAGCTCAGCTCTTGGACATCTTCACATAGGTCTCTCTAACCACGACTAAAACTGCCATCTATTTAAATGAAAAATAGGATTAGCAGCTAAGTGAATAGAACTCATATTGTCACAAAAAATAGTTGGAGTTCCAAACTCCAATCCAAGATCTTTGAATAATGTCTTCATCCACATAGCTTCCTGAGTAGCTATGGCAAGACCTCTGTATTCAGCTTCAGTAGAAGAGAGAGCAACTGTGGGTTGCTTCTTGGATGACCATTAAATAAGCTTTGAACCTGCAAAGGTAAGATAACCTGAAGTGGGGGGTCCCGTGGGCACTAGTCCCCTTCTCTTGTACTTTTCTTTATTTAATTCAAGTCCGGGAGAGTAGGCTAATGCCGAACTTCCTTTATATTAAAAAAAAAAGATAACCTGAAGTGCTCCTTCTATCTTCCTTGGAGCCAGCCCAATCTGCATCAGAAAATAGCTTCAAACCTAAATCAGATACATAAGGATAATAAAGTCCTTCATTTATGGTTCCTTTGAGATACTTGAGAATCCTTTTGGCAGCATCCATATGTGGTTTCCTTGGTGTGTGCATAGATTGACTTAGCACACTCACACTGTAACATATATCTACTCTTGTCAATGTGGCATGGTTGAGACTACCCACTAGACTTTGATATGATGTGATGTTCTCTATGAGTTCACCTTCATGTGAGCTCAATTTGTGATTGACCTCCATTGGATTACCTGCAATCTTACAATCTTGCATCTTGAATTTTGCCAACATGTCCTTAATGTACTTTCTTTGAGTGAGAAACAAACCATGATCTTTGTAGACAACTTCCAAGCCTAGGAAGTAGGTAAGTGAACCCAAATCACTTATCTTGAACTCTTCTCTCATATGATCTTTGATCTTCTTCATACCATCTGCATCATTTCCTGTCAATATAATATCATCTACATATACACATAAGTAGATGACCTCAGAATTACTCTTTTTAATAAAGAGTGAAGGATCTGCCTTGTTTGGTTGAAAGCCTTTGTCTTGCAAGAATGAAACAAGTCTGAAATTCCAAGCTCTTGGAGCTTGCTTGAGACCATACAATGCTTTGTTAAGTTTACACACATAATCATGATAAACTTGATTCTCAAAACCAGGTGGTTGTGCCATATATACCTCTTCTGTTATTCAACCATTCAAGAATGCATTCTTTACATCTAGTTGAAGTATCTTCCAATTCTTGGAAGAGGCAATACTAAGCAAAACCCTAATAGTAGGCATCTTTGCCACAGGAGAGAAGGTCTCCTCATAATCAATTCCCTGAGTTTGTGCAAAGCCTTTTGCTACAAGCCTTGCCTTATACCTGTTAATGGAACCATTAGAATTCTTCTTGAGTTTATAGACCCATCTTGAGCCTATTAGCTTCATGGATGAAGTCTTGGGCACCAAATCCCAAGTGTTGTTTTCCTCAAGTGCTTCAATCTCTTCCTTCATTGCATGCTTCCATTCTGTTTTTGCTTTGGCCTCTTCAAATGATGATGGCTCCTCTTGGTTTATGTCATGTGCTATGTAGATAGAATGTTTAGTTACTAATGAGGTGTCAAACCCATACCTTTCTGGTTTTTTCTTTTCCCTCATAGATCTTCTTAGGCCATGATGTGATGATTCTGCCTCATGTCCAAGTTCCTGCAATTTTGCTTTACCTTTAGAATTCCATGCTTTGATCTTTTCCATCTGAGATTCTTCATCATCCTCTGAGGTGTCTTGTTCTTCAATCTTTGGTTGTTCTCTACCAAGCTTTGGAAAATCTTCTTCAAGATCATATGGTAAATTGACCTTCCTGAATGAATCTTCATACCATGAATTGTTCTCATAAAAAACTACATCTCTGCTTACCAAGAATCCTTTGTTGGTAGGGTTGTATACCCTGTAGCCCTTTTGATTGTTGTCATATCCAATAAATACACACCTTTCTGCCTTTGGATCCATCTTGCCTCTAACCTGTGAAGGAACATGAGCAAAAGCAATACATCCAAAAATTTTACAATGATCTAAGCTTGGTCTTCTTCCATTCCAAGCCTCATATGGAGTCATCCCATCAAGGGATTTTGAAGGCAACCTGTTAATCAAGTAAGTGGTTGTAGATACAGCCTCAGCCCATAAGTAACTAGGTAAATGCTTTTCATTTAACATAGACCTTGCAGCTTCAACAATTGTCCTATTCCTCCTTTCTGCCACTCCATTTTGCTCAGGAGTGTACCTTGTAGTTACCTCTCTTTTGATTCCTCTTTCTTGAAGAAAAGAATCAAACTCATGGGAGAAGTATTCTCCCCCTCCATCTGACCTTAGCCTTTTTAGTGATTTACCTGTTTGATTCTCCACAAGAGCCAAATATCTTTTGAAACATGAAAAAACTTCATCTTTGTGTTTCATAAAGAATAGGATAGTCCATCTGCTGCAATCATCAATAAAGGAGACATAATACCTTGATCCAGATATTGAAGCTTCCTTGTTAGGTCCCCATACATCTGTATGAACCAACTCCAAGAGATCTCCATGCATATAACCTTTTTTCATGAATGGTAACCTATGAGACTTTCCAAATTGACATGCACTACACTTATAAATCATATGTTGTTTTGACAAGTTAGGGAGTCCAAGTACACTTTGGTCCCTGCAAATTTGCTTTAATGACCTTTCACCAATATGTGCTAACCTTTTGTGCCATACTTCCAATTCTGTGAGTGTCTGACTACCATAATTAAAGAGAGCATGTTTCTAGTGTCTTGTAATTCAAATGTGAACAATCTACCTGTCTTTTGACCTTTTGCAATTTTTCTGAATCCTTGACTTGGATCTTCAACAAATGCTCCTGCCTTTGTGAACCTGACTTGGAACCCTTTCTCTACTATCTACCCAACACTTATCAAATTCTTTGTAATGGTAGGGACATAGAGTACCTTACTGAGTAGGTTGATGTTTCCATTAGGTGCTTTGACATTGCCTATTTTCTCCACAGGATGTTTTGTATCATCTCCTGTTTGTACCTCATGCTTATTCCTTGGATCTTTTAAATCTGATAGGAGTGCCACATTTCCTGCCACATGATTTGAACAACCTGAATCTATGTAGAAAACATGCTCATCAGATTTACCTTGTGGCATAGCCATGTTCATGATCAATAATGAATCCTCTGTGTTTGAGCCTTATGTGTAGTTATTGTAGTCTCTCCTTCCTTTGTAGCCTCCTTGATAGTTTGAATGATTGTAGTTGTTGTAGTTGCCATGATAGTTATTGAACCTTCCTCTTGAGTAGCCATAACTTCCTCTATTGTATCCTCTACCTCTTTGAATCCTGGAATTCCTAAAGCAATTTTCAGTTGTATGATTAGTTAGTCCACAAATAGAACATGAGTTGGGGTCTTGGGATCTCCTCCTGCCTTGTCTACCTCCTCTTCCTCTACCTCTGCCATGTCTTCCTCTACCTGCATAGTTAGCTTGATATGTACCTGCTTCATCATCCACTTTCTTTGCCTTTCCTTTGTTATCTTTGGACTTGCTTTTATCAGTGTATAAAGCTGAATATTGATTACCTTTAGAGCTTTCTCCATTTTTTATAAGCTTTGCCTCTTGAGTAAGTAGTTGTCCAATGAGTGTATTGAAATCAGGTACATGCATGTCCATGTACAAATCCATAGTTGTGGTGAATGCTTCCCACTTGTCATCTGCCTTCAAGCCATTGATGACCTGCCCTTACAATTTGCTCTTCATCTATTACCTCTCCAATGCTTCCCAACTGATCTGCTATGTCCTTGAGCTTTGTGACAAAATCAGTCACATTTTGTTTGGGAGCCTTCTTGAGAGTTGTGAAATCCAGCCATAGTTGATGCTTCCTAGCTTTAGTACTTGAAGAAAAGAAAGCTTCAAGTGCATCCCACACTTCCTAAGATGTCTTACAACTTCTAATGTGAGGCAACAAAAAATCTGAGATAGAGTTGAGGAGATAAGACCTTGCAAGTGCATCCTTGCAGCACCATGTGCTCAATCTTTCTTGCTCTTCTTGTGTTGGTTGACTTTTGTTCCTGAAACTTGGCATAACTTCATCTCCAGCCACATAACCATATAAACTTCTACCTTGGAGATAAGCTTCCATTCTTAATGACCAAGCTGAGTAGTTATCTCTGTCCAATTTGTCAATTGATGAAGGAAATCCATCTGCCATGTTGTCCAACCTTGCTCTGATACCACTGTGAAGAGATGGATAGGTATGTGCTTGAAGATGAAGAGGTGTTGCAAAATCCTTGATCTACACCAGCCAAATGAACTCTAGGAGTATATGGTGGGCCCTTTTAGCTTGCAAATGGATGTATTAGACACCCTATGTACCTTGGAAGATCACTCTCAAAAAGATAGATCAAAACAGATAAGTTGGAGTTAGCTCAAAGGTGAAAAACTTGCTATTTTGGTTCATACACCTATCCACTGCTTTGCATAATTCTCTGAGCACAGCAGCAATTAGCTTAATTCCTCTTGGGGAAGTCTAGCTAACTTAAAGAGCTAACTTTCAGGAGTAATCTCATCAAAAATAATAAACCACACACTGAGAATGAGTTTTAACAAGTGATGACATCATCCCGATTTTCATGGGCTGCTATAGTTTGAGACCAGTGAGCAGAAAAATGAACATAACTCAAAATGTAGGAATCCAATGATTATGAAAATCTGTATGGTTATACTAGACAGTAAGTTGAATCCAAAAAGCTTTAAATCATTGAATTTGGATAGGTAACCACTGAGAAATGGCTCTGACAAGGTGAGTGAAAAAGTCGGGTACTTGACAGAGAAGTGAAAATGACAGACACTGTTGACTTCAACTGAATATAACTGAATATTTCAGCATCCAAATGACATGAAAATTTGTGAGCATATAGTAGACTTATAGAGCTAACTTTACCAAGTTAAATCACTGAAAAGGATGCACCAAACTCAGAGAAACCATCTCTGCAATCTGACTGAGAAAACTGAGAGTAATGGCAGTGAGTAGTACACTTCACAAGAACATGGAAATATGAACTCAAATGATAATGAAAATGAAAGTATATTGCTTGTACAATACAATGACTTACTGATACATATGTGTGCATTGTAATCACACCTTGATATGGCATAAAGCTCAGCTCTTGGAGGTCTTCACATAGGTCTCTCTAACCACGACTAAAACTGCCATCTATTTATAGTTGAGTTTGGGAGGCTAAGTTCCCTCAATCACTCTCCAATCAATCAATGATTGATTTGATTCTCTACCTACCACAAATCACAAATTCGTGGCTCCTCTTTCCCTTTTTGATCATGTGGACTCAACCACTTAAGATTCTTTCACTTTTACATTAAGTAAACTCTTTAAAAGTTACAAGAGGTAGTTCACAAGTGAACTTTACATAGTCTTCATTTTGAACCTTCTTTTATGACTTTGTGGGACTGAAGCCAATAATTAGGCTTGTCATAGACTTGCTCCAACACGAAGAGTAGAAGCAAAACTCTGATATGAATCGAGAAGACCATTCAAAATAGTCTCCACAAGTGAACTATCAGGCAAGACTTCATCAACAAAAATCAAATGTTCTTTCAAATCTTTGATCTTTGTGAGAAAACTATCCATGGAATCACCTTCATTCATGTTCTCACTCTCCAACTGTTTCAAAGGTAAGCAACACGAGCCTCATTTCTTGCATGGTATAAAGTGGCAAGTGTATCCCAAGCATCTTTAGTTATTCTGCAAGAGCGAATGTGAGGAATAATGGCACGTTTGACAGACAAGGATATCAATGCATGTACCTAAGCATCTCTGCCATCCCAATGAATTTTCTCTACAGTAGGTGTAGTAGGAACCGCAACACGAATAGGAACATGACGAATATCATCATCTTCAACACCATCTGCATCACCTTCAACAACTCTGTTTGCAGGTGTAATAGGACATTTTTCAACACCCTGAACAAT
Source organism: Ceratopteris richardii (assembly GCA_020310875.1). Lineage (NCBI taxonomy): Eukaryota > Viridiplantae > Streptophyta > Polypodiopsida > Polypodiales > Pteridaceae > Ceratopteris > Ceratopteris richardii. The sequence goes on along the minus strand of CM035442.1, from coordinate 85,979,260 downwards.
ATTCCAAAGTCCTTTTGCAACCAATACATGATTCATCATATAAGCCCATAATGGGTAATTGGTACCACCCAACTTATCCTGAATAGTCAACATATGGAATACATCACTGCTTTCAGCCATGGCCACTGACTAAAATACCCTAATGTAGAAAATTGACTGTATCTCAAAAGGTTGAATAGAACTACCGTGTCGAGTTCTGCCAAACCTGTAGCAGACTTCAAGATGCTTGTATTGGCAAACCAAAACTTGTATATATCTTTGGCACAAAAAGACAAAATAACCTACAAAAGCATTGTGATAGTGCATTCGAAGGCCAAAATGAGCTCATATCGTGATTTCAACACCACAAAGCGAAGCGGTTTTGATCTCCTAATCACCCTAAGTATGTTCACCAAATTTCATATAATTGTGAGATTGTGACCAAAGAGGTGTTGACGATGACTTAGATGAAGTGGCGACCTGCCCTGATACCAATTATTGGAGTTTGAGGTATGTGGAAGCACGCAAGCAGCACAAGGAAGAAGAAGAAACTTAAAGCACAACTCACAATATTGAATGTATTACCACTAGAATGTACAAAGATAAGTAACCCATTAGGGCTATAGGCATATATACAAGCCGGGGGAAAAAACCTCCTAAAGAGGGAAAAAAGTGCCCCGATGGTCCTAGTGTGTTCACACATATCACTACCTAAATATATCAACCGATAGGGTGTTTTTGTTGATCTTTTTGAGATATATTTGATTTTCTACATCACAGTATTCAATCATTGGCCATGATTGAAAGCGATGATGTATTCAGTATGTTGGGTGTTGAGGATAAGTTGAATGGTATTAATTACCCATTGTGGGCATACATGGTGCATCATGTATTGGTAGCAAAAGGGATATGAACTATAGTGCATGAGGTTGAAAAACATCTTACTACACATACAAATATTTATTGAGGGTGATGCAAATGGTGTTGAAGATGAGGATCTTCAATTTTGTGGCCGTGCTATATCTCTTGTTGCATGTAATGCAGGGCAACTCATTGGGATGGTAGAGATGCACATGCACATGCATTGATAGCCTTTTCTATCAAACATTCCATTATTCTGCATATTCACTCTTGAAATAGAACAAAAGATGCTTGGAATACTCTTACAACATTATACCAAGCAAGAAATGAGGCTCATGTTTCTTACCTTCGAAAACAATTGGAGAGTTGCATATGAATAAAGAAGATTCAATGTGTTGATATATTTAGGTAATGATGTGCGTGAGCACACTAGCACCACCAGGGCACTTTTTTCCCTCTTTAGGAGGTTTTTTCCCCCTCCTTGTATATATGCCTATAGCCCTAACGGGTCAATTATCTTTGTACATTCTACTCGTAATACATTCAGTATTGTATGTTGTGCACCAAGCTTCTTCTTCTTCTTCCTTGTGCTATTTGCGTGCTTCCGTAGACCTCAAACTCCAACAATTGGTATCAGAGCACATTGCTGCTTCGTGAGGGCATCGTTGATACTCCTCCGATCATAGTCTCATAATCACATGAAGATATATACAGGGTATTTTAATCAGTGGCCATGGCTGAAAGCAGTAATGTATTGCATATGTTGGCTGTTGAGGATAAGTTGGACAGTACCAATTACCCATTATGGGCTTATATGATGCGTCATGTATTGGTTGCAAAAGGATTGTGGAATATCATGTAGGGTGTTGAAAAATGACCTATTACACCAACAAACAGAGTTGCTAAAGGTGATGCATATTGCATTGAAGATGATGATATTCTTCATGTTCCTATTTGTGCTACAGTTCCTACTGCACCTACTACAAAATACAGGATATTTTACTCAGTGGCCATGGGTGAAAGCAGTGATGTATTCCATATGTTGGTTGTTGAGGATAAGTTGGATGGTACCAATTACCCATTATGGGCGTATATGATGCATCATGTATTGGTTGCAAAAGGATTGTGGAATATTGTGTAGGGTGTTGAAAAACATCATGTTACATCTACAAACATAGTTGTTGAAGGTGATGCAAATGGCATTGAAGATGATGATATTCTTCATGTTCTTGTTCATGTTGTAGTTCCTACTACACCTACTACAAAGCAAATTGGTTGGGATGGCAGAGATGGTCAGGTACATGCATTGATAGCCTTGTCTATCAAACGTGCTATTATTCGTCACATTCATTCTTATAGAACATGTAAGAATTATTGGGATACACCTACCACTTTATCCCAGCCAAGGAATGAGGCTTGTGTTGCTTACCTCCAAAAATAGTTGGAGAGTGAGCACATGAATGAAGGAGATTCCATGGATAGTTTTTTGACAAAGATCAAAGATATGAAGGAACAACTGATTTCTACTGATGAAGTCTTGCTTGACGGTTCGCTTGTGCAGACTATTCTGAATGGTCTTCCCGATTCATATCAGAGTTTTGCTTCTACTCTTTGGTTGACGATGAAAAGAAATCCAAATGCCTTAAAATTTGAGGAGTTAGTCTCTATTCTATTGCAAGAAGATCAGTCTAGGCAGAACAAGTCCTTTATATGTGTTGCAGATCAAGTTTTCCTGGCTATTCAGAAGGGCAAAGGTAAATGGAGCTCTTCTACTAGTAAGCAAAAATCTGTTAATTTTGCACAATCAAATAAGGATGGCAGAGATGAAAAGAAAACATGAAAATTAAAAATTGTTTTGCAAATATTGTAAAGGAAACGATCATGTCATAAAGAGTTGTCCAAAACTGGCTGCTAAAGAGGCAAGGAAGAAAGAGGCTAGAATGGTTGTTGCAGAGGCCTCTACACCCAAAATAGAGTCTGCTAATCTTGTGTAGAATGAAGAATGGGCATTTACCACTATTTGTAGTTATGAAAAATCTTCTCATGAATAGTGTATGTCTGAAGTAGACTCAGATTTTTGGTACTTTTTTTTTTTTTTAATATAAAGGAAGTTCGGCATTAGCCTACTCTCCCGGACTTGAATTAAATAAAGAAAAGTACAAGAGAAGGGGACTAGTGCCCACGGGACCCCCCAAATCCCACAAAGCAGGGGAAGCTTATACAAAGCTTAGATGACATTACAAAGAAGGTTAATTACCCTCTCATCACCCTCATTTGGTACTTTGATAGTGGGGCAACCAAACATATTAATCATAGTGCAGTTTCTTGACTTCACTTGAGCCTGCCCCTATAGGGAATACTGTCACATGGACCAACAACTCCTCTTATCCTATTATGGGAGTTGGTAAGATCATCTGACTACTGCTGATGGTAGTTCTTTTACATTGTTGGATGCTTTATTTGTGCCAGGGATCAAGAAGAATCTATTATCAGTTTTAGCTTTAGCCAAGATTGGCTTGGTTGTGAAATTTCTTGATGATAGATGTATAGTTCATGATCTGTCAAATGGTGATGCCATAATTGCTTCTGACATTTTATGTCATGGGCTGTATAAGCTCATAGACTATGAAAAATATGTGAATGATTTAGCACGTGCAGTACATGATTCTCATGCTATGTCAAATGCAAAGCTTTGACACGAACGTTTGATCATCTGAATTTTTCTAGTTTGCTATGCCTGTAGAAATCTGAAATGGTATCCTCTTTGCAAACTTGAGGCACCTAATAAACATGTATGTGAATGCTATATTTTAGGCAAAATGCAGCTTTACTCCTTCCCAAAAGATGGTTTAGTTTGAGCCACTCAAAAATTGTAGCTTGTTCATAGTGATGTCTGTGGTCCTATGTAAACACCTTTGTTTGGGAACTATGTTTACTTTGTGACTTTAATTGATGATTTTTCCACGCATGCATGGGTATATCCATTGAAATCAAAGTCCGAAGTGTTTATGTGCTTCAAACAATTTTTGGTTTTGGCTGAAAATCTGTTAGCATGTAAAATGGGCAACCTCCGTTTTGATCAAGGGGGGGGGGGATATATGTCCTTTGACTTTGATGAACTTTTGGCTGAATGTGGGATAAAACATCAATATACAATGCCATATACACCTCCACAAAATGGAGTTGCTAAACGGAAGAACATGTCACTCATGGAGATGGTGAGGTCTATGGTCAAGAGTCAGGCTTTACCACATAGGTTCTGGCTTGAGGCTGTTATGTGTGCATCATATGTACTTAACAGGTGTCCTACTAAAGCATTGCATTCTATCACTCCATATGAGGCTTGGCATGGTCGTAAGCCATCTGTTGCTCACCTGTGTGTTTTTGGTTGTCTAGCATATGCATTAGTGCCTAAACAACAACACACGAAATTGGGTGATAAAGCAGTGAAATGTATTTTTGTTGGGTACAATTATGAAAGCAAAGGCTATCATCTGTATCATCCACAGAATAAACACATTTTTGTTAGCCATGATGTTCTTTTTGTGGAATATTCTATTTAGCCATTACTTTCATGTACTAAGGAGACATCTATTAGCTCCAAAGACATGTATGATACTTTGCTACCTCTTTTTACAAGTGGATAGTCTAGTGCTGGTCCTAATGAGGCCTAGGGAGAAGTTTGAAGCTTTTCACAAACCTTTGGGCTTACTTACTTTTGTGGATTGATTCCACATAGGTTGGCACTTCCTTATACACAAGTGCCAGCTCCTTGTTCACCGCATCACTCCCAAGGGGAGATTTGTTGGTATATTTAGGTAGTGATGTGTGTGAACACACGAGGACTGCTCGGGCACTTCTCTCCCTCTTTAAGAGGTTTTTTTCCCTGACTTGTATATAAGATTATAACCCTAATGGGTCACTTATCTTTGTACATTCTAGTGGTAATAAATTCAGTATTGTGTGTTGTGCTCCAAGCTTCTTCTTCCTTGTGCTATTTGCGTGCTTCCGTAGACCTCAAACTCCAACACAATGGATAGTTTTTTTGATAAAGATCAAATATTTGAAAGATATCAGAGTTTTGATTCTATTATTTGTTTGAAGATTAAACGCAATCCAAATGCCTTGAACTTTGAGGAATGTGTGTTGCATATCAAGCTTCCTTAGTTAGTCCAAAGGGCAAAGGTAAATGGAGCTCACCTTCTAATAAGTAGAAATCTGCTAATGCTTCACAATCAAAGAAGGAAGATGAAGATGAAAAGAAAATAGAAAAGTAGAAAAAGAGTTGTAAGTAATATAAGGCAAATGATCATGTCATAAAAAATTGTCCTAAGCTAGTTGCAAAGGAGGCAAAGAAGAAAGAGGCTAAAATGGTTGTTTTAGAATTGTCTACACCTAAAACATAGTTTTCTAATCTTGTTTAGAATGAAGAATGTTCACTTATTATTGTTTCTTGTTATAATCCATGTTCACATGAGCAATTTATGTCTGTTGTAGACTCTATAGGTTGGTACTTTGATAGTTTTGTTACCAAAGATGTTAGCTCACACTGTAGTTTCTTCACTTCACTTGAGCCCATCCCTACAAGAAATAGTGTCACATGTGCTAACAAATCCTCTTATCCTATAATGGGAGTTGGAAAGATCATTTTGACTACTATGGATGGCAGTTCTTTCATAGTTTTAAATGCATTATATATGCAAGAGATAAAAAAAATCTATTATCCATTCCACCATTATCCAAGATTGGCTTGGTTTTCAAGTTCTTTGATGATAGATGTAATCTCTCTAATGGTGATGTTATCAATGTTTGTGGCATTCTATGGCGTGGGTTGTATAAGCTCATGGATTATGCACCTGTGTTCTATGCTCACATAAAGCACATTGAGATGCACTATTATTATGTTAGGGAGAGGTTCCTTGCTTGAGAGATCAGCTTGGCTTATCTGCCCACGTAGGATAATGTTGTAGACCTTTTCACAAAGGCTTTGCCTAGGGAGAAGTTTGAAGCTTTCCACAAAGCCTTGGGCTTACTTCCTTTTGTGTATTGGTTTCTTTCCACATAGCTTGTCACTTCCTTGTACATGAGTGCCAGTTGCTTTGTCACTGCATCACTCATATGAGGGAAGATTGATATATTTTGGTAGTGATGTGTGTGAACACAATTAGGAATGCCAGGGTAATTTTTTCCCTCTTTAGGAGGTTTTTTCCCCGCATTGTATATACACCTAGACTAAGGGGTCACTTATCTTTGTACATTCACTTGGTAATACATTTTGTATTGTGTTGTTGTCCAAGACTTTTCTTCTTCCTTGTGTTGTTTATGTGTTTCTATAGACCTCAAACCCCAATACAATGAAAAATGGAAATCATCATTAAGACCTCTATGTCATGCTTAATGGTCTGCTAGAAGATTGTGGGAGGGCTCGGCTTCGAAGTGACTTCATTTAATAGATTGTATGATATTTGCATGAAAACCATAAGGTTCTAAATCCTTTTTCTTTTATAAATGATTTTTTTTGTTTTGTTAATTATTTATATCCATAATTTATAAAATGCACCCATATATCACTATCAAGATTAAGACATCTTGCATCATTATTACGTAGACTAAAAAGATGCTCCTTTATATGGGATACATTTCTTACATAACAATGTCCACAATGTTTGCATTTTTTAGTGGATACCGTTTTTCTTCATGAAGAACAATAACATATGACCAACGTTTTCCCTTTTCCATAACGCTTGTATCTGGTATTTGGATTAATGTGTAAATTTGTATCAACAAAAAAAGGTAGCAGAAATCCAGATCAAAATAAGATATACATTACACAAAAAATATATCTTAAAGTATTTTAAAACTATTAGGGGAACCGAATGTCAGTGTTATAATTGAAACAATCACACTAAACCCTAAATCTAAAATTTCACAAAACCATTTTTAATTAAGAACAATTCATAACCTTGAAAAATCTTAAAACTATTATGAAGTAAGAATCAATACCATGATTTGAATAATCATAATAATAAATAATCATACACACATACACACACATAGATACATAAAGATATACATAGTCAAAGAATCGCACACACATACACATACTTTCATGAAGTAAGAAACAATGCCATGAGTTCGAAAATCATAATATTTCTTGATGATCATACATACACACACATACATACACATACACATACTATTCCACATGCATAAACACACACATACACATACTATTGTGATGTAAGAATTAATGCTATGGGTCAAAAAATCACAATAATTTTTAAATCACATACATATATGTTGGCTATCAGCTTGTTGTGAATCTCCTCTAACAAAGAGGCAATCTTGTCTACTCCTTATTTCATTGGCCAAAAGCTTCTCTAATTTGTATAAAAAGACACCTTTGTTATTGGATATACAAGGCATATCTTCAAGTCTTATCCATGTGTATGTTTAGAGAGAAAACCTTTGTTTATTCCTTCCTTATCCTTGGACCTCCATTCTTTGTATGCCTACATACAATAGAGTTCTTCTCTCTTTTTCTCCATCTCTTTCCACCATTCTATGGTGTGATTAAACTTTGAGTTACTACTGCATCAATAGGACTCTCCCACAATATGTGGTATTAGAGCAAGCTTTCAATGGGATTTTCATGAGGCCTATAAAAAGCATTTGTTTGTAGCTTGATAAAAGAAGTTCTATGTGAGCCACTCAAAGAGAAAGAGGTGTTTCATCGCTGCCTTTATTATTGGTGTTGGACAATCCATGGCAGTAGTCATTACCTTGCATGCACATTTCCAAGGAAGTATGGTTCAGCATGCACCTTAACAATTTGGATCAAGAGTGATGGTGTTGAGGGAGAATCAAGCATGAAATGAAGAAGAAGAAAATAAAAAAGAAAAACGGCTTAATAAAGGTAACTCACCCTCTGCCCAAAGCCCCATAGGGACATGCATCAAGCTACAACATGAAAGAAGGAGGTCCCGAAGTGTGTAAACAAAGATTAAACACAAGACCTTTGAAGCATCAATGAAAAGAAAAAAACAGATGCAGTGATTACCAAATGGTGCGTGCAGTGAAAAGAAGTAAACAAGCTTAAACAATACAACAAGGCCAGATGTGTGAGAACAAAGATAATTTGACGGCCAAAAGTTAGAAAGAGGTAGAGGCTAAAAAGTTGAAGAGGGTGACTAACACATTCTTAGCCACTAGGTGCATGCATGGCAACTTGAATTATCATAGCAGCCCAGATGTATGAATGTAAGGAATACCGAGGGGATAATAGAAGCATAGGACTTAGGCTTGGATAAAGTAACAAATTGTTTGACTATCCTAGCCACTTCCTCGACCGTTGGGTGCATGTATTGAAAAACAATAAACAAGCCACAGACAAGACGCAAAGCTTGTCAAGGGACGACAGAGCCAAAGAGGGGGAGAGTGTTGCATAGAAATGGAGCACAGAAAAGGGACCCCAAAAAATTTTCAAATTGTGGACACAAATTTTCTTCTTCAAGTTTCCATGAAACACCTCATGAAGCCATGTAAATGCACTAGAGGAGTCCTCTAGATGCATGAACCCCAAATAATGTAACATACTTCTTTTAACATAGTATGACTTAAGTGTTTTTCAATAAAAGTGCCGGTCTCTTGTGTGAAAAGATCTGTCATCAACAAATTTCACAACCAAGCCAATCTTGGCTAATGTAGAAACTGATAACAGGTTCTTCTTGATCCATGGCACAAATAAAGCATCTGACAAAGTGAAAGAACTACCATCAGCAGTAGTCAAAATGATCTTACCAACTCCCATAACAGGATAAGAGGAGTTGTTGGTGCATGTAACAGTATTCCCTATAGGGGCAGACTCGAGTGAAGAGAAGAAACTATGCTGCGAGGTAATATGTTTGGTCGCCCCACTATCAAAATACCAAACATCTGAGTCTACTGCAGACATGCAGTGTTCATGAGAAGATGGGTCAAAACTATAGACAATAGTAAACGCCCATTCTTCTTCCTGCAGAAGATTAGCAGAATCTATTTTTGGTGTAGAGGCCTCTACAACAACCATTCCAGCCTCTTTATTCTTTGCCTCTTTAGCAGCCAGTTTTGGACAGTTCTCATATCGGCTAGAATTGGTAGCGGGCTGAGTAGTATCATGTATCATGGAAAACTTCAGCTTAGTGAGAGAAACAAAAACATTGGGGAGAGAATAGAGAAGAAATAGAACTTAAGCAATGAATGAACTTGAGATTTGGATTAGTGTTAGGGAGTCGAAAAAGCGTCATTTTGTTAGTAGGAAGTGCTACCCAAGCGAGCCATCATTCTATCTATTCTGACACATCAAGTGGCTCAGAGGAGGAAATACCCATGGCCTCTAAAGACATGCAAGGCCCACCTCCAAGGGAAGGCTTTATGTCTTCCATAGAGGGAGAATATCGGACGTCCCTACAGTATGTGTCCACCAACCTACAAGGAGTACCCATTTATCTTGATGGCATGAATAGGTCAGTAGCACGAATGGCAAACACTATGGATTCTGAAATAGTCTCGAGACCTGCCGTTAAGTATGAAGGAGGAGTTTATATGGATAAGTTGAGGAGGAGTTTATATGGATAAGGTGGGTCAGATATATGTAGTGACCAAAAACCTAGACCAGATGAACGACAGAGGGGAACTAGAAGGGCAAGGAACTTCAGGAAGACCTAACAATGGAGATACTATGACTACCCCAAGGAGCAAGTCCATAGCGACTCAAGTCTTGAGAGAGGATCTAATACCTCAAGATGATTACTTGATGGATGTGTATCTAATTCATGGAGTAGACCTTCTTTTACAAACCGACTCACCTACACGGGGAGAAGGGGTAAACACAGTGACTATATATGAGTTGAATGATCCAGAGGATGCATCTAGAGTTACATACCAAAATCAAAGGAGATATTGGCTAGTAGACAAAGTTGATAGGTCTCGGCTAAAATAAATGGGGTTGCCTATATTCCTTCCTTGAGAATGGGCAACTACCTCGCAAAACCCATTTGGATCACACCAAGGAATGGAGAACACTATGTCAGATCAAACTAGTCAATAGAGTGTCCCTGCTAGAACCCATATTCAATTTGCTATGCCAAGAATGAATACCCACAACCACACTAATTTAGGAATGGGTAATATGAATACGCCCCCCATTAGGGCAAGACCACAACTAGGTGTAGGACTAGGACTCCAAACACTAAGACCAACAGTTCTTATGAAGATCAGACCCCCAAAACCAGCTAGAAGGTTGAGACCAATTGAGGTGGCCAAATGCATGAGAAATCATCATGATGGCATGGGAGAGCTCTATGACCATATCGTCGAATACAAGCAAGTGTTGCGAGCAGAACAAGTAAATGAATTTTTTGTGCAATATGAATCCTTTGGGCTAACCCTCATGGGAATAGCCTTAACTTGGTTCCAACCCTTGGATCCAAATCACTTTGGCAATATCGAACAATTCTTCCAAGAGTTTATTGGGGAATTCACCAAGCGAGGGATTAAGCACAACTCGTCATCATTAATTCATAGTTTCAAACAAGCTCCAAATGAAATAGTAAAAATAGCAATCGAAAGATTTCACCAATACGTTGACAAATGTCCAGTAATGGAGAGGCCCTCACAGCAAAAGATGATATCACTATTTCTAGATGGATTGAATAATGGGACATTGAGAACCTTAGTCTACGTAAAATGGTTGCAGACATTGAGCAAGTGTCTCCAAGAATGCATTGACTTGGAAGACAACTTAGCGGATGATCTCGAAGATACACAAAGCTCCATTAAAATCAGAGGACACTCAGAGCAATGTGACATCTAGTTCAAGCAATGTGGAGGAATTACAGAATTGGTAGCTAAAAAGTTGGGAGTGCATGGACAAAGGAACTACCAGAGCCCCCCATTGAGAATGCCTATGTTGAGAAGATGCACCCTGTGCGATGGAGACCATCCATCCATGCATGCACAAGAGGAGGCTTAGGATTGCCACAACCTTACTCATACAATAGGCAGCCAAATCTAGGACCCAACATGTTCTGTCACATCGAGCAAAAATATACCAACCACAACACCAAAAATTGTCCACTTAACAGGCAGCCAAGACCAATGACTCAACCCCAGTATAGACCTTATGGATATCCTTTGAGGGAACAAGGTAGAGAGGCTCCTAGGTACAATCCTTACCTAGGACCACAGGGAGCACCCAGACCATATGAACAAGGAGGATATGGACAACCACAATCTATGCTAGGACAACAACCACCCCACCCACAGAATGTAGTGTCAGCCAAATACACTCAATTAGAGGAAAATTTGGAAAGAGCTATAGTACCAACTACACCTTTAGCTAATGCAAAAATAACAAATCAAGGATATGAGCAGGCCCAAGGAGAATATTATCCTTATGATGCTAGTCTAATAGAATACGAGCAAAACTATGAGCAACAATACTATGGGTATGAAGGGTATGGAAATTCTTATGGATCGGAATGTGTGAATCTTATGTAATCCACACCTAAGGCACAAACCCCAATGAGACCACCTACTTGACCACCTGCACCAAGAGGACCATGCTATAGATGCGAGCGAGATCACTTCATAAGGGAATGTACTTTGTTGTACAACCCACCACTCCCTAGGACATGGGAAGGATATTGCAATGATTGTGGCAAGGAGCATCTATTTAGAGACTGCCCAAAAAACCCCAATAAGGTTCATAACACTACCTAGATCAACATAATAGAAGTTATTGAATCATCGGGAAGTGACAAAGAATACACTGTTCCATCAAAAGCCATTACTTGAGCCCAATCCAAGGGACAAGCCATAAAACAAATAGATTCTGAACCTGAAATGGATAAAAGTTTAGGACCTATGATTTAGGTAGTTGAGGATTCAGAAGACTAGGAGAAATTAGCAAAATGAGGAAGACACAAATGGAAGACTAGAGGAGAAAAACTCAGGAATAAATGGATGAAGAAGAAAAGTGAAGAGAGTGAGAAATCAGTGAAGGAAAGGGAGAAGCCTCAGGAGTTAGAGGCACAAGGAAATGCCCATCAGACTATCCAAGCATCAAAATTAGTCGAACTAGGATCAATTCTAGCATATCCAGTGCCAGAAGACTTGGATATGTGGTTGAAGGCTTATTAGTCCAGAATTGTGATCGGGCCGAGCATAGAGTACCATGGGAAACTCTATCCATAGGGAGGGTTGGAGAAGGAGAGATTAGCAATATGTAGGAAACTCATAGAAATAGCTCAAACCACACTAGAACGTACTACCCCAATCCTTCCGATGATGAGGATACCTGAAAGCCAGTTCAATGAATGTTTAGAAAATAACACTCGAAAACCAGTAAAGACACAACAAGAGGAGAATAGTGAAAGAGACCGGCAGAATAACAAGGAAGAATAGAGCTCAATAATTTTGGAATCAGAGGCCAATTGGCCACAAGACTTGTGGGCCCAATTACATGGGAGACTATGAGAGAAGGTTGATAGTATTCCATGCTCCCACAATCTGGGGGAAAGGAGGAAAGGTCACAAGAGAAGACATCACACAACTTATCAAAGCTCAAGAAAACTAAAGTACAATGCTTTTTGACAATAGAAGAATTACTATGAGCTAAGCCACAATTGTGGATGCAATTAGCCGGACACTTGAGAACAGAAATCGGAGAACCCACGAATGAGAAAAAAGAAGCAGAAGCTCCATCAACTATTCAAATCCCAATTGATAAAGTTGGAGAATTTAGTGAGGGAGATGAAGGAAATACATGCCTACCCATCACTTTTCATGGATATATGACCAAATCCATCTTAGAAACCGGAGCTGGTGTAGGAATAACCACCAGAGAGATTTGGGAAAAACAGGGAAACTAGCCCTACGACCAATGCGCACGAAACTTCAATTAGCATACGGTCACGTGGAGAGGCCATTAGGAATAATGGAAAAAAGTAGGCTGACTGCCTGCAAAGTAGAGTTTGAACACACTCTATTCATATTTCAGTTTGGGAAAGCCAATAATTATGAAATGATTTTGGGATGACCATTCATGAGACAACTCAGAGTAGTACAATATTGGGGAAGAGATGCATTATATTTACAACACCAAGGGACAACTATGAAGATAAATTTGCACGCCTTTTCATATAGGGATGTATCCCCATTACAATGGAGCCCAGTCCACCGAGACGAAGATGATTTGTCCATTCATAGTGCAGGATCTAGTGACCAATCATGGATGAATGAAATGTTCAACTATGGATGTGTATTTAGAGGCCAAAAGAGAAGAACACAAAACTCAGTTATGGCTAATAGGGCATCATAATTACTAACCCATAGACGATCTAGCATACATGCCTCAAACCTTCCCAGATGAATCATTCAAACCACACAGATGGATGGAAATATTAGCCACCCTAGGTGTGTGTGTGTAAATGAAGAAGCACTAACCAGGAACGAGTGTGTGGATGAAGGAGGATATGATGTAAATCGTTACATGGTAATCCTTCAAGAAATGGAAGCGACATAATTAATGGAAAAGTAATGGAGGGAGGATTATGAAAGCATAGAGATGGAACCAAAATTCGATTGAAAGCAATGATATTTGGAAGAAATTAATTGATAGAGTAAAGCAACCACCAGATCTCTTTGATGTTCTGCAACATTTCAAAAGATACGAAATAGAGGAACGAAAGATAGCTATTCAAATGCCCAAGAGAGAAGCCAAAGAAGGAGAAGCTTACGATAATAAGGAACAAACCAAGAAAGTGCTAGTAACCATGGAGGAAGAAGGGGAGAGATGCACATACATTGGAAAAGACGTATCTTTGGAAGAAGAACAAGAACTCATATAACTAATTAGGGAATACAGGGATGTATTTGCATGGACCTACAAAGACCTCAAGGGAGTGGACCCATCCATTTGTTCCCATAGAATCCCAATGATGTCCGAAGCAAAACCCTCGAAGCAACAACCATACACACATAATGATGTTTATTAAGCTAAAATTAAAGAAGAGATTGACAAGTTGTTAATGGCAGGGTTTATTTATGAGATAGAGCACACAGAACGGGTATCACCTTTGGTTGTAGTACCAAAGAAGAATGGTAAACTTAGAGTGTGCATCAATTTGAAAAAATTGAACGCAGCTACTATAGGTGATAGCTATCCTTCACCTATCATCGACCACCTATTGGAAAGAGTTGTAGACAAGGAAGTCTATAACTTCCTGGATGGATTCTCTGGTTATAACCAGGTAGCCATTGCCATGGAGTACCAACATAAGATAGCTTTTGTAACTAAATGGGGAGAATATGCTTTTTGAGGGATGCCATTCGGGCTCACTAATGCCCTAGCAACTTTCCAAAGACTAATGTGTCATGTATTCAAGGATGTTTAAGAAAAATCATGGAAGCATATGTAGATGATTTGTGCACCTACTCAAGTCAAAGAATTGAACACATTCTTGAACTATGGAGGATATTCAAAAAATGCCAAGAGTATCGAGTATTCCTAAATCCAGAAAAATGTGTCTTTATGGTAAGGCAAGGAAAGATCTTGGGACATATTGTATCAAGGAATGGAATCTCCATGGATGAGGATAAGATTAAAGTAATCTTACACTTATCTAGACCTAAAAATGCAAAGGAAATACAAGCATTTATGGTTCATTGCAGATACCATCATCGGTTTATCCACATGTACACAATAATCGCAAAACCTTTATATGGATCGCTAACTCAGTTCACTTGGACAGAAGAATGCAAAAAGACATTTAATGAATTGAAACGACGAGTAAGTTCAACACCTATTTTGAGGGTACCTAACTAGAACAAACCATTCCATATCCATGTGGATGCATCAAATTATGCAATAGGATGCATACTAGCTCAACCTGCAGATGAAGGAAAATTAGATCATCCTATCGCATATGCCAGTAGAAAATTAAACCAGGCAGAGAGGAATTATACCACCACAGAAAGAGAAGGCCTAGGAATGGCATATGCAGTCAAGAAATTCCAACATTACCTCCTAGCCAATAAATTCAAGTTCTTTATCAACCATCAGGCATTATTGTATCTGGTCAATAAGCCATGTAATACAGGAAGGCTAGTGAGATGGTTCCTATTGCTGACGGAATTCGATTTTGAAGTACTAGTAAAAAAAAAGGAAATACTCATGTAAAAGCGGATCATTTATCTGAATGACACACGGAGAACCACCCTCTAGAATGGCAGATGATCTACCCGACATGTACTTATTCAACTTAGAAGTGTGTCCAAAATGGGCAGAAAAGTTAATACCAATCCTCACGTATTGACCACACCATAGTGTCAACTGAGATACCAGGAAAGAATTTCTACAATCACATAATTTACATATTGTAGCAGGTAGTTTGTACTACAAAGAACCAAATGGCGTATTATTGAGATGTGTTGAAGAAGAGCAACAGAAAAACTTAATGGAGCAAGCTCATGTGAATCGATGGAAGATTCATAAGGGAGTTCAGGGGAAAAAAAGAGAATTGAAAAGACTCGGAGTATACTGGCCAGACATGCAAAAAGACGTACATGAACACATTTGCGATTCCCAAGAATGCCAGAGAATACCCCTGAGGACCACACATCTTTACACTTCTCTACAATAGCACTAGCATGGAGTAAGGCATTGGTAAAATTCTTGAAAACACGGGTGCATGAGGAGGGAACTAGTCTAGCAAGGAAGCGGGCTTTAGAAGAAATGAAGTAAAGACTATACCATAATTGGGAAACAATTATTCAAAAGGGGAAAGGACAACCAGTTATGATTATGTGTACATGAAGGAGAATATTTACCCATTTTAGAGATGGTGCATGCAGGAGCAGTGGGAGGACATTTTTGAGCTGAAAAAACTATAAAAATGATTCTCTTTGTGGGCTTGTGGTGGCCAACTCTACACATGGACGCCAACACGTATGTATGAAGTTGCAAGGTGTGCCAAAGAACCAAGTATCCTATAAGAAGAGATGACATGCCTCTAAGACCCATGATCTGTGCAAGACCCTTTTTTAAATGGGGCATTGACTTCAGGACCTATTAATCCTCCAGCCAAAGGATCACATGCCAAATATATAATAGTGGCCACTGATTATCTAACAAAATGGGTAGAAGCAAAAACAATGAGGAAAAATGATGCGCAAACCACAACTAAATTTCTCTTCGAAAATATCTTTACTCGCTCTAGATTGCCAATAGAAATAGTGAGTGATAGGGGAACCCACTTCATCAATGAAGTGATAGAATCACTAATGAATGAATTCCTTATGATTCACAAAAAATCAGTCCCCTACCACCCCCAAGCCAATGGCCAGGCTGAGAGTTCCAATAAAATATTGTGCACAGTGTTGACCAAAATAGTCAACAATGGGAGGTCAGATTGGGACAAACAATTGCATCATGCAATTTGGGCCTTCCAAGTGGCTTACAAAACTACCATTGGAACTACTCCATTTAAATTGGTGTACGAACATAATGCAATTTTACCAGTTGATTTTTTAGTTCCTACCCTATGCGTAGCACAACAAAATGAATGAACAGGCCATGAACTATCCCAACAATTAGAACAAATTGAAAAATTTCATGAAACAAGACTACAAGATGTGGAAGGAATTTATGTAGCTAAAAGAAGATAAAAAGCCTACTATGATGCACATATTAAAGATAAGGGCTTAAAGTGATTTGATATTAGTGTACACACATTGAAACAACATGCAAAGAAATTACAGCAACGAGGATATGGACCACTTCTGATTAATCGAATCTCAACTAGTGGAGGAGTAAACTTAGCCACACTAGACGGAGATGTACTTCCCAGCTACATTAGTGGTTGTAGAGTTAAAAGATATATGGAACCACTAACGGACCGAATGTTAGCACGACTTGTGGAAGTGCAAAATTGGAAGAAAGAAGAAGAAAGGATTAGAAAAGAAGCTCAAATGGAAGCTCTGGAGCAAATGAGGAAGCAAAAAGAATAGAGGGGACAAAGAGACGAACGATATGTATAGGGAGAAGAACCAATACCCATGGCAAACTACCAAGTGGGTAATGCAGAGAATGCAAATAATAGTATTTCCCGACCATACTTAAACCTAGGAATTGGAACCACGGAGTATCAATTAGTGGATGCATTGATTGATACAGGAGCGGCACTCAATTGCATGCGAGTTTTGTTAGCCCATCACCTCGAAATGACCATGAGTCCCACTAGAGCATATATGATTGGAATCATAGGACAAATCATCGAGTGTATAGGAGAAGTCCTAATGTCCCTTCATCTCGGAAATTCCACTATGGAACAAAGATTCTTGGTAGCCAAAGATGAAGATCTTATTGAAGACCTGATCCTAGGACAAGACTGGATTTGAAAAATGAAGTTAGCATACACCTTACACAGGGATACATATTGGCTAAAGTAGGGCATAAAGAAGTCTTTAGTCTTTTAGAGGCTAGATCATCACAAATAATTAGCACAATATTACCTAGGGAAGCAGACCTGAAGGAAGATAGGGAAGAAGATTCAGGCAAGGAGGTGTCTCATGAGTATCCTAAGCGAGACTTGCGTGCAAGTAGTGAGGTTTTGCATGACTCGGTAACCAATTCTCCTATAGGACATGGACTTGAGGGAAAAAGTAAGGACATTTCTCAACCTAGCAACACTATAAGGAAAAACCAACATGGATATTAACTACCAAAATATCACAACGAACAAACATGCAAGTACAATGGATACACAAGGATAAACTAGCTCAGCATGCAAGTACAACACAGGAACAGATTGACCCTTTACTCGAAGACAAATGAAACAACCACTATTCGAAATCGCAATGAGATAAACCAAGAATTCTTTGTGTGTGGATTCCAAAATCATTGGTGGAGGCTCAAAAATCATAGCAACGTATATGGATTCCAAAGTGGTCCGGAGCACAGCGACTCAAGAGATGGAAAAACTCAAGGAAATAACATACTAGAAGAATCAAGTAAAGGAAACGACAAAGGATCAAAGGAAACCCCAAGAAGCCACCACTTGGAGATCCCAATCCAAAACTGGGAATAGGTCAATGACTACATTCAAGAGTAAAAGAAAGGAAAGGCACCAGAGGCAACTGCCCTTGACAAAGAATACGAACTTCATATGGAGACCCAAGAAGCGACCAAAAATCAATCAAGAGGATCAAGGAATCTCTTCTTACACCCATAAAGTATTAAGTGCATCAAAAGTATGCATGATAGGGCCACATTACAAGGCCACATATTCAGCACATAACTTCTTCCATAAAAGTAGTGGTGCACATTTCCATAACCGAAATACGACTTAGCTTCTACTATCATAGGAATGATCATAGATTGTAAATAAATAAATGCTTTTGCTATCAACTAATCTCTTGTTTTCTTTCAGGATTAAAAATTAAGAAAAATTATGGTAAGGTACCTTACTTGTCTCTACTTACGCAAGGGGGTACGGAGTGGTGGAGAACAACATATTATTGAACTACACATAAACATGCGGAATTGGTTTTTCTCTTGAACTGATTCTCTACTGCATTACGAGTGCAAATGGCTTTCGAAGAATCTGAAGCAATGATTCAAGAAGAAGTTCTTGAATTTCCAATGAAGAGCGTGACCAAGGCCAAAGGACATTGGTTACGAGAAAACCAACTAGTGGGCGACCATTTTTTCTTGGTGACAATTAAAATCATGGTTATAGACCATCAATTTTTGGTGATGTCCCAAAATTTCAAGGTTGTGATGAAAAAAGCTGGCATTCGTAAGTATTTTGAGTTGCCAATCTACAAGCCAGATTTCAGAGATGCACTCAAGTCATGAACACCCTTCATCGAGTCTTGGACAAACCGTTAGTACTAGAAGCCAAAGTTCTTGATGCAGAAGGTGAATGGGTAACAATACAATTCACGCACTCATTAAAGAAGCATTCAGATGGATCAAGGATAGGACCACAAATCTCAAGGAAGAAGGCCATGACACTAAAACTAGAACATTCATGGATATTAATTGTATTGATATTGAAGAAGAAGTCAGATTGGTGCATCAACATTTTTGCTTTCCTAATATGCACAGATATATTGCACCATAGAAAATAATAGTTCAATTATTATCACATGCCACCAAGAAATAGGCAACCAAGTAAACTTGACACCCTACATTCAAGAACACTTATTTGAAGCTAAGAAGCAATGGGTTCATAAGAAGTTTTTGATGGAAGTGTGGCTATGATGGTATTGATATATCACACATTAGGCATTCGAGAATACCTCAAGGAAATGCCATCATTGACACAAATGGCTAAGTATGTGAAGCCAGCAACGATACCAAAGAAGAAGAAAGGATTGAATATAACAGAAGAAGTCGGCACAAGCTCACAACTGGTGATGCGAGGAGCAAAAAGACTAAGGGAAGTACTAAAAGTGGAAGAAGCAACTCCACCATCAAAGAGGACACATGTACTCCCTATAACCAAAATAGAGGAGTCCACTCCTATTACTGAAGGGAAATTGCAAGAAGCCATGGAAAAGACTCACGAGTTCATGGATGGATAGGACAATCTACCAGTTCAAGGGCATCATTACCATCAAGCTCATACCACATCTATGCCCAGTAAGAGGCTAACCAAGTTCCAAAGGTACCGAGAATTGGGGTTAGTCAATTCCAGCTCTTCATCTAAAATCTAGGAAGAACATGAACCATCAACTATGAACGTCGATATTCAGAGTGAATCAAATGATGATGGTCACTGGGATGAAATAAATCAAGTCAAAGATTCACTTGAAGTAGAAAGCAAAAAGCAAGTTCAAGTTCAGGATGCTACATTCAAATATGGACAAAAAGAAAGGCCAACAAAAAAGAAGGTACATACTTTGAATGACACAGCAAAGCTCCAAGTCACAGAAACCCACCTTGCAAGTTAGCCTACAATGAAGAATCCGAAGGAATAACAAACACAAGAAGAAATTGGGGAATGAGAACCATTTACGCCCATAAAGATAGTAGCAGAACCTTCACCATTGGATGTAACATTTCAAGGAAGTGCTACAAAGTCTACTACCTACAAAGGAGAAGAGCATCCAATTCGCTTACAAATTTGACAACCGCACAATGAGACAGTACATATTGAAAAGGGTACGTATGTACAAACGAGTGAAGGGACGAGTATACCCACAACATGGCTCAATGTGGATGTAATGAAATTAAAGCCAGTGATGAAACAAATGATCCACACAGCCATGTACACCCAACAACAACTCATGGAAGTAGATAGAAATTATGACAAAGCATTAGTGGAAAGAAATCAATTCAAGACAATCAAAGAAGCCAAGGAAAGATGCAACCTACTCACTCAAGAAAACTAGAAGATGCAACATCAGCTTAAAGACCTTCAAGTCAAATATGCAGCCAGTGAAGCTGAAAAGGTACATGTATCAAATAGAAGCAAACTTTTAGAAGCCCAGATCAAGGTGTACATGGACGAGGTTGATAACCTTAGAAGCAAAAATAAAGCATTAATGAATGCAATCCTGTTAAACCAACCTATTGAAATGCAAGAAAGTCACCAAACAATACACAAGAACTAGAAGTCAGGCATGCAAATCAACTAAAGCAAGAGCAAGAGCTAAAAGAAGAATGGGAAAGAAAGTATATGCATGATACAAATGAGCTCAAAAAAAGGTGGAAAGTTGTAGAAGCCAAGATCATAGAGCAATGCAAAGAGGATGTAGATCAAGTAGCATTACTTGGCAAACAACCTCTCGAGAGTAATGAAGCACTCACCACAGATAATAACAAAATAAACAAGAAAGATGCAATCATTGAAAGCCTGCAGGCTCAATTACTAAAGAGCGATCAAATGGGGACACAAGTAGTTAAAAGCTCTCAAGTGGCTACTGTGGAGACTGAGGTACGTCCTCCTCCTCCCCCCATCCATAATTCACCAATACACATGGATAAGGCAGAGAAGAGTGCTGATAAATACATGGCCTATTGTAGAACTAAGCCGAGATGAGCGAGCACTACTGATGTCTCAATTTACGGGACAATTTGAAGATCAAATAGTGAAAGTTATAAAAGAAGCAAAAATCAAATGCAAAAATTTAGAGCAAAATTTGAAGCCTTTTAGTGTACCATACGGTCTATTGAAAGAAGAAACCAGACAATACATCAAGACGACTACATAGAAAGAACCTGACCAAGACTTACAGTTTAAAACAGACACCTTCTCTTATACACAAGAAGAATTTGACCAAGCAAATACGATATGGAGACGTAAGTTCTTGGAAAAGAATTGGGAATCCGCACCATATTTATTACAAATAAACCCATCGTTTTGCCCGGTACCTCAACGAAGATCCTGGACGCAATTTTGGAAAGAACAACACAAGGGCACACTCAATAATCAATGGTTAAACTACCCATTATTACCAAGCCCACCCCATAACTATTTACCTATCAAAGAATATATGGTACGCTCAATAGAATTTTGGCTCTCAAGATATGCTATAGTTCTAGACACAGCAATAAAGATGAGAAACAAAGTGTAGAGCATGCTACTCATACTTTTGAAAGTCTTCAAACATGCTCAATACACATTTTTGAACTTCATCGGCATTAACCAAGCCACATACACCTTAATTTTTTATCTCTTTGTAATGCCTAGCCGACTCACAATCATGGCTATATATTCCCACTTAATGTTTCTACCGAATAGCTATATGCAAACATTAAAAGAAGCATTTTTCACAGGATGTTTTGAGATGGACCGGAAATTTTTGTCAAAATGACTTCCAACCTTAATGCTCGATTTGTGGCCTATGAATTAAGATTCTTTGCCGATCATCAATAGGAACCATTTGATGGAGTAAAATCTGGTATGTGAAACCAATGTGCTGAATCAAAGAGAGCAAACAACCATTCAAACATACTCACATCACTAGTCAAAGCCTATCGGGGATGATAGAGTTCAGGAGGAGGGACGTGCAGAGGGAGAATCAAGCAAGAAACGAAGAAGAAGAAAATAAAAAAGAAAAATGGTTCAATAAAGGTAACTCACCCTCTACTCAAAGCTGAGCAAGGACATGCATTAGGCTACAATGCAAAAGAAGGAGGTCTCAAAGTGTGTAAAAAAAGATTAAGCACAGGACCTTTGAAGCATCAACCAAAAGACAAAAATAGATGTAGTGCTTACCAAATGGTGCATGCAGTGAAAAGAAGTAAACAAGCTTAAGCAATACAACAGGGTCAGATGTGTGAGAACAAAGATTTATTTGAAGGCCAAAAGTTAGAAAGAGGTAGAGGCTAAAAAGTTGAAGAGGGTGACTAAGATAGTCACATTCTTAGCCACTACCTACATGCATGGAAACCCAAATTATCACAACAACCCAAATGTATGAATGTAAGGAATACCAAGGGGATAAAGGAAGCATATGATTGAGGCTCGGATAAAGTAACAAATTTTTTGATAGTCCTAGCCACTTTCTCAATGGCTAGGTGCGTGTATTGAAGAAAAGGAGCACAAAAAAAGGGACCCCAAAAATTTTTCAAATTGTGGACACAAATTTTCTTCTTCAAGTTTCCATGAAACACCTCATGAAGCCATGTAAATGCACTAGAGGAGTCCTCTAGATGCATGAACCGCAAATAATGTAAGATACTTCTTGTAACATAGTAGGACTTTAGTGTTTTTCAATAAAAGTGCAGATCTCTTGTGTGAAAAGACCAATTTTAGGGCACATGTATATAAGTCACTTGGTGACTCTTGTAAAGAACTTTTTGCCATTGTGAGAACTAAAGTTGATTTTCGAATTTGCCTCTTTCCAGTTGATTATCTTCTTCTCCAAGAACTTTTGTGTGTGATTGATGCTTGAAATGTGTGTGTAGGACTATTGTCTACCCCTTTCCTTCATGTTTGAACTGTTGTAGTGCGTGTGTGAGGCTTGAGGAGTTGTTGAGCGGGTGTTGGTGTTTCTCACCATTCATTATTTTGCTCATAACTCGAAGCACATTTGTCAGATTCGACTAAGAGTACCACCATTAGATGCGTCTCGTTGAGATCTTCGAAAGCTGCTATTGACCATATACAGAGTTCAAAGCTGAGAGAAAAGTTTGAATTTGTGCTTACTGCTATAATAAGTATCACGACATGCATTTTCAAAGGATTAGTGAGTTGGAGAGGTAGCTGAGACAAGTCACATGCATTATAGCATAGGCACTTCACTTACCATCATGTGTGCACATGTCTTCATACACTTGATACATCTAATCTCTCGGATTGATAATTAAACATGTATTAATCCATCACTATATGCGCTTGTGGGGCGATTGAGGCATAGTCTCAATTGGCACACGTCCCTAAGGCTTTATGACTTAGGTACACATGGTGCACAGTAGGATTCATGATAGTCGGCAACATTAGTAGATGGTGTAGGAGTTCAAGACTGGAATAGAAGTAAAAAGCTAGCCTTGTAGAGGAGGTTCTCATGAAATCAACACCCACTCTTTGTCATTAAAATAGGTAGCTAATAACAAAATTCTCTAAAGATTAAGAGTTATTGAAAGACTAAATATATCATCTAAATGTGTCAAAAAATTCAAAAGGCATATCAGAAGCTTGAAGAAGCATCCCTTCAACTAGGTTCAATCAGTTTCAAGAGATCTTATAAGCAATGGAATACATTGATTGATGAATGGATAGATAGCAAGAAACATGAGAATATAGAGATGATATCAGACCCTCAGTAAATGATCAAGTAGATGCATCTCAATTAATCATCTTTGCCAATGGTAGTAGATGCATATCAATGAAGATTTTGTTCATACCTATTTGAGCTCTCTATAAAAGACATTCTAAATTACTCATGTTGGTCAAGATCAAGAAGTGTACTTATTGGTTGTCATAAGTTGGATATGGCCATGACAATAAATGGACAAGGTAGTGAAACACGTGATATGCAATTCCTAACTACTAAGGTGAAATGAGAGAGAGAAACTATCAAAGAAGAAGAACTCATGTTAAAATGGAAGATGTTGAGGACAAAGATGTGAAAGAAACCCCAACATATACTGCTATAGGAAAGTTTCCAAGTCTATTCTGTATTAGAAACCAAAAGTCTGAGATTCTACTTTCATAATTTGTGAGGGAATCTAGGTAGATTGGAAGGAATATAAAAAGGAAAAGGATGTAATGGTTGGTATCTCAAAGGAAATCACAATGGGTGTTTTCAAGTTATATAAAATGCAAGCTAATGGAATCCTATCATAATAAGCCATTAATGTCAATAACGATGTGACAAAGTCAAGTTTGACAACCTCATGGATTTTTCCTCTCTCAAAGTATTATGAGGGAAAAGTTATGTATGTTTATCACAAGTCATCTCACATATGAAGAGGGCTACTTTATGTAATCAACAATGAACACAAACCTTTTAATGCTACGATTCCATATTTGTTACAAAGCATTCAATCTACTGGGCAAAATACTCAATTTCATAGGAACCCTCAACCTATGAAGAGGCAAAGGAAAACCTTAATTGGGAAAGGCCATGAAAGAAGAAATAGATGCATTGATGGAGATGAGCACTTGGTATTTGGTTACAATGTCATCCAATGAAAAGGTAATTGGTTCAAGTGGGTACATAAAGTTAAAAGAAACTTAGATGGATCAATTTGTAGGTACAAGGCAAGATTAACTGCCAAAGGATGCTCACAAACTCATGGTATATACTATGAAGAAACATTCTCACCAGTTGCAAAGATGACTATAATAAGACCATTGATAAGTGTAGCTACTACAAGGAATTGGAGACTCCTCCAACTTGATGTGAAAAATGCATTGGTTAGATAACTGAAGTGGTATACATGTCACAACCACCAGGTTTTGAAAACCCTAATCATGCATCTTATGTTTGCAGACTTAAGAAAGCATTGTGTGGATTGAAACAAGCTCCTAGAGCTTGGAATTACAGCTTGGTTACATACCTTCAAGAGCAAGGGTTCAGACCTAGCAACTTAGATCTGTCTCTATTCATCAAAAGGGATCACAATGAGGTTATCTATCTATGTGTATATGTAGATGATATTATTGTGATAGGTGATGATCTAAATGGCATTCAAAGGATCAAGAGACACATGCAAGAGGAGTTCAAAATCAGTGACTTAGGTGAGCTCACATATTTCCTAGGTATTCAGGTGATATACACAGATGAAGGAATGTATTTGACTCAGAGGAGATACATTCATGATCTACTTCTTAATTTCAAAATGGACAACACTAAACCTGTAAGTACACCTTTGGAGATGACTCATAAACTTAGTGTTTATGAAGGTGAGAAAATTGAAGACATTAAATAATATCAAAGCTTGGTAGGTAGCTTGATATATGCTACTCATACAAGGGTAGAGATCTCATATAGTGTGGGAGTGTTAAGCCAATTCATGCATCCACCAAGAAGACCACACGTGGATGAAGCTAAGAGATTACTTAAGTATCTCAAAGGGACAATCAATGAAGGTATATTCTATCTTTACTCTTCAGATTTGGATATCAAAGTCTATTCAGATGCAGATTGGGTAGGAGCTAAGGATGATAGAAAAAGTACCTCTGGTTACTTAGCATTTGCAGGTTCAAAGCTAGTGTCATGGAGTTCCAAGAAGCAACCAACAGTTGCTTTATCCTCAAGTGAAGCAGGGTACAAAGGTTTGACCATAGCAACTCAAGAGGCAATATGGTTAAAAGCATTGTATATAGATTTGGGACTTGTGTGCTCCAAACCTCACATATTTGGAGATAATGTAAGTTCCATGCATCTAGCAGCAAACCCTATTTTCCATGTAAGAACCAAACACATAGAGGTTCATTATCACTTCATCAATGAGAAGCTCATGGCAAAGGGATTGAAATTTCTTTTGTTCCAAGTGAAAAGCAAGTAGCAGATATGATGATGAAGGCACTTGATGGAATAAATCTTTGTAGATTCAAAACTATGGCAGGTATTCAACCTATTAGAGAATGAAGAATCAAGCATACTTTAGTTTGAGGGGGAGCTGTTGGAACATCAAGCTTACACTATGCTTGAGGTGGATTTGATCGACATCAAAAGATATCGCTTGGATTACATTGAAAGAATATCCGTTGGAGAGTTCATTTACATATGATCATTTATTATATTTTTAAAAAAATATTTTTTATGGATATTTTACCATTGTAAAAGCTTACAACTTTACACATGTAAAAGGATAAAGAGAGAGCCCAAATTCCACTAATTTGTGGTGGTTGAGTTGCAATCAATCAATCAATCAATCACCTAAAAGTAGATCAAACTAGATCTTCACTTTTCCTATATTGTAGAAAAGTGAATTGATTCCTTCAACAACCTTTACTACCTTCATTTGAATTCAAAATCCACTCGTAGAAATTGTGGAACACTTGAAAATTCTATATAAAGACTTCAAATCACTTGTGCATTATATGGAACCAATATACATACACTTGTGGCCATCTTTGTCTTGCTCTTTCATTTTTCTACATCATCTTCTTCAACAATAGTAAGCTTGCAGAGGTTGTTTCTCTCTCTATAGAGCTCCAAAGTGGATGACAGAGGATGCCTTGGAAAGGTACTAGTGCCTAGTTTGTGTTGTAGATTTTTAGACCATTTGGTTTCGTAGATTGGGAGAAATATCAGTTTTTTTGTCTCGGGGTCAATCTCTACATATTCATGAAAAATAGGAGGTATGACTATTGAGTGTTTGGTTCATTCCAAAAGCATATTTTGCTTATTCCTTGTCCTCCTGTGCATTCTATACACTCAAAACTATGTGTATCACTCCCACAGAAGGAATTTTTCTAATTGTAATCACACTGGTTGCTATGAGCATTTGAAGTTCATTGTCTCATCCAAAGATAATAAGTTTTCTGAGCTAGTCGATGTGCAAACCAATCTGTCTTGTATCGAGTCTTTATCCTTGATGCTCCAAAGTACATAGTGCATTTTATTGCACTTATCACATGCCTATAAGGTCTATTTGAGTCTCCATAAGCTCACGGGCTGGCCTTGTGCCAGTTGGCTAGACCAAACTTCCTTGGTTTGCAACTCACTTTTCTACCTCCTACAAGCTTCTCCAAGTTCTTTCAAAAGTATCACATGATAGCAATTAGTGTGTATAAGCACACCAATCAAGGAATATTGGATTGTTGTATAGATGAATATGAGCATGCGAAGTGGTTGCAAATTGCACATATAGGTGCATTGATGCAACCTCACTCTAAACATTGAACCTTATAGGCTTTGCGAAGATTAGGCATATATTGGCCAATGATGGAACAGGATGTCCATAGGATGTGAAAGGCATGCCCAATCTATGTTTTTAAACAGCCAATGGAACATGCCACTCTGTATCAAATATCCTTAGTACCAGATTGGAGGGAACCTTTGGTAACCTTTTTGAGGATGAAAATATTCCCTCAAGAAAGAGCTTAGATCGGGATGCACTAGATTATGCATTCATTGGAGGTAACTTATACAGATGAGGAAGAGATAGATACCTAAGATTGTGCATTCATGAGAGTGAATACCTCAAGATGTTAGAAACCTCTCACCAAGGAGTGGTAGGAGGACACTTTGGGCCAGACCAGATCATTAAAGAGATTCTATTCACATGTTTTTGGTGGCCAACCTTCACATGGATGCACATACCTATGTGAAGCAGTGTGACATTTGTTAGCAAACTCAATATCTAATATGTAAAGATGAGATGCCATTGAGACCCATGATGAGAGGACATGCATTCTCTAAGTGGGGAATATACTTTGATAGTCCTATTAACCCCCCAACTAAGAGTTCACATGATGAGTATATTATTGTTTCCATTGAGTATCTAACCAAATGGGTAAAAGTGAAAGCAACTAAGAAGGACAATGTGAAAACTACTGCAAAGGTTCTCTTTGAGAATGTGTTTACAAGATATGGTTTTCCAATAAAATTGGTTAGTCACCATGGAACTTATTTCTTGAATGAGGTCATCGAATACTTGCTGCAAGAATTCATGATCACTCATAAGAAATCAGCTCTGTACCACCCATAGGCCAATGGATAAGCAAAAAGCAAAAATAAGATCTTGTGCAGTGTGCTAATGTAGTTGGGACAACTACATTAGCACACTGCACAAGAAATCGGCTCTGTACCACCCACAGGCCAATGGACAAGCAAAAAGCAAAAATAATAAACATTTTGATTGGGACAAATAATTACATCATGTTGTTTGGGCATATAGAGTAGCCTATAAAATAGTACTCCAATCCACACCCTTTCATATGGTATTTGGATAGAATGTTGTGTTGCCATTAGATTTCTTGATACCAATCTTAAAAGTGGCAGAAGAGAATCAATGGACTGGCCATGAGCTCTCGTCTAGGATTTTGGACTTAGAACGACTAGGAGAAACTAGGTTAAGAGTAGTCACTGGGATTTACACAACCAAGAAAAGACAAAAGGCCTACTTTGATGCACATGTGAAAGGTAAGGGATTAAAGGCACGTCTTGGAATACACACGAAAACAACATGCAAAGAAACTACAGAAGCATGGCTATGGATCCATGATCATTAATAGAATATCAATAAGTGGAGATGTCTAGTGAGCCACTCTAGAAGGAAATATCCTATCGAGTTACATGAGTGGATGTAGAGTCAAATCATATCAAAAAACCCCTCATGGAGGAAATGTTAAATAGACTCAACATAGCCAAGAAACACAATGAAGAAGAAAAATAGATTAGAGAAGAGGCTCAAGCAAAAGGCCTAGAATGCATCCGACATATGAAGTTATGAAGAAAAGGTAGAGATCAACCTAGACAAGATAATTATGAGGAACTAAGAGACCACATGGCTATGTACCAAATGAAGAGTAGCACCCTTCATTTAATCATAGATAGACATCCTTTTGTAACCTTAGAAATAGGAAAAGGAAAGAATGCAAGGATTGTAAAAGCCTTGATTGACTTAGTCATTGCTACTAGTGCAATAAGATTATCTTACTATCAAAATTTTCAATCGAACATCCATCCTATTGAAGCTTATCTCATAGGATTGGGAGGATTGGAAACCCCTTGCCTCAGTGAAGTGGAACTTCCCATCTTCTTTCAAGATGTCCAGATGAGAGTTAATGTATTAGTGTGTCAAGATGAGGACCTTACGGAACCTCTTGTGTTGGGTCAAGATTGGATTTATAAGCAGGTAGTGAACTTAAACCTAAGAATTGGACTTCTTTAGGTTTGGGTGAACCAACAAAAGATCACAGTTGAATTAACGAATCAACGACTCCAATAATTAGAAAAGGCACCAACTCTTGGTCCTTCCAAGAGTGCACATGAAGATAACGATGATGCTCTTGTCCAAAGCTCTGAGATGCAAAAGGAAGAAACTTGTGAAGGAGTAGTGGAAGAAAGCATGGAGCTCCCCTCTTTTCCAAAGATGACCATGACACAATAAGTACGGAAGCCTAAGAAGCAGATGGAGCAAATTACTAAACCTTATGATCAAAAACCAATTCAAAACAAGGCACAGTAAAAGTGAAGCAGATCTATATATGCAAGAGTGAGCAATCCTCAACTTCCTCAGCAAGATCATGGGTATCTACCAAACGTATGATGCAGCCCAAGAAAAATGAAAGTGAAGAGCCATCCATGGTGAACTATCTTTATTTGGATACCAAAGTGGATGATGAAGGTATAAAACACTGCAAGACATTCACTTCACACACCTCATGAAGGGCATCCATTATCACCATGTCCACATAACAAATTCTACCTAGGTCTAGTTGGAAATGGGTGCCCAAAAAGCCCCAAATTTGGGTAGAATTATCACAGAGATGTATCAAGGCCAATGTTAAGATTTTTAACCCCATAAGGGCCATTTGACAGATCAAACATTGTACTAAACTCCCTGAACCAACCATGTAAAACTCCCCTTATAGAGTATAGATGCATCTTGAGTACAATACACATCTAGAGTATGCATATAGTGAGTAACCTCCTAAGAAATGCTCACATTCACACCCATTTCACTGAAACTAACCTACTAACCACATTGAATATCATGTTGGTATTGTAAAGGGGACAAGGCATCATCTAGTTTCCGCTGCAATGCTAATATGATCTTCTTACTTCTAGTAGATTCACGCACAACCATAATCACTAGCACGATGGCAGATATAGCAAGAAAAAATTTGCAAGCCAGTTATCAAACTATGGACATAGAGAGTTTGGCCATATCAGACAATGGCTAGAGGAGATGCATGCAATGTAGATTATTCTGATACAAGATCTACCAATGGGTCACACTATGCGAGTAAATAAGAACTCACACTGCTTCAATGAGATGGTAGGACCGTTAGGAGAAGGCACATATATGTGGGAAGATGAGCTGGAATACAATAACACATGGGAGAAGTACCACTTCTTTACCAAAGAATTTGAGAAGTTACAGAATGTAGCAGATTTAAGGTTGGTGTGGCAGAAGGGAGGCTTGGCAAAATATTTCACTGCCAGACTACTAAAACCCAATTTTATGTAATGCTTTTATCTCATCAGCTCACTCACTCTTGCCCAAGACCCCAGAGTGTCGAGCACCTTTGTAGTTCCATCATTAATGCAAGAGAATGAGTTAAAAAGATTTCATCTGACCAACAACTTAGCTCGAGAAGCCTAGACATGAGAGGGATGCACATTCCCATAGAGAATGAAGGAGTGGTCCTAGAAAATATGAAGAATAGCAATTTGAAAAAGCTCAAAGATATGGTGGCCATGACATCGACTATTGCAATGCACCTTAGGATGTGCATGCAACATTTTGCATTCCCAGGGCAAGACAAATTCATGATGCCCCATAAAAAAGGTTTGGTTTAGCTTGCATCTCGCACACACACACACAATTTGACAATCAATCTTCCACATTGGATTATTGATCAAATTCATCAAGCTCACAAGAGATGGCCAGGTAAGCTTGTATTACATGGATGTTGCACCCTCACCAAAATTATCTATCGATGCCTTTCTTATGATGTTCTAATTCAAAGAGCTTTGTCTTGGAACAGAGTGCAACGGTTCAACAGTAGGAAAGCCTCCACCCCACCATCTAAGAGAATGAGGGGATCCATACCTTGTGCACAACCTAGAGGTGCCACCTTGACACCAAACATATCTCCAACACCACAAAGAGTCATCAGGCTGTTTACACTCCAAATACCAAGGTGAAGCACATATGGAACCAGCTTAGTGTTCCCCCCATTACCATTGGATCTAGAATTTCATGGAGGAGTCCTATTGGAAGATCTCAATCACATGGATTTTGAAAGAATCCTTCAAGAAGTCAATCTTGAATTGGGAGAAGAAAAAGAAAATGAGTAGTAGCAACAACAAGAAGAAGGACAACAAGAGCCAATTGGAGAAGAAGAAGATGATGATGATGAAGAGGTTGAAGAAGAGAAGCATGATGAACAACAAAGGGAGGATACATGAGCCCCTACTTATGCGACATAATTACAAAGGCTTTACGATACTATCATGAGTGTACAAGAAAGACATTGACTATCCCTCAACATGGGTAGAGCTAATTGAGTAGATTCTCAGTGAGGAAGCGGTGGACCCACACTTCATCCAAACACTCCAACTCTTGATTGAATCATTGGGAGTCACTGAAGTAGTCTACACCATGCTACAAAAGCATGCACATTGCTATGATCAAAAGTGTGTTGAGACTAGAGAACGAACCAGCAAAAACATACAAATTCTTGTATCTGAACATGAGGCCACTATAGTGCAAGAGGCTACCTCAAATGCAACTATCGATCTGATAGTGGAAAATTTTGTACAAAATTCTCCAATCTCACCTCAAAAACCTCCATCCTCTCTTGCCACTATTGATGTACATACCACCACTGAAACGGCTACCACCATGGACCTACTAGACTCCACCCCAATACCCACCCCATATCAAACCCATCACCTCCAGATCATCTTTTAGCTTTTGTGAACCAATATCCCAATCTAGTCTATTTTTCGCCATTACTAATCCTCTCTATACCACTATGACTGATAGCCTATCTTGAAATGGACAGCTCTCATAGTTGGAACATCCATTTTCTTTGATTCAAAGCTTGTTTCTTTCAAGTTCTACTTTGTGTAAAGTTTCATGTTGAGTCTGTGCACGATTGCAGAGAAAAGTCTAGAATGGTGAGCATATATCATTTTTTGTGGGCCTAGTGGAGGGTAGCCATCTTCCATAGTTGCATTGGGGTGTTCAAATCATCCCCCATCAAGGTGGACCCGTTTCTCTAGGAACTTGTGGTTTGGGTTAGCATACCACAACCCCATGGCCTCTAGTAATTTATATTTATACCCACTTTGGGTTTGATTCTGCTAAGGATTATTTCCTTGGGCATATCTCTATGCTCATCCTCATAAGCATTATAATAAAAGTAATGAGATCCTTCCATAGTCCCTGAATTAGTTGGTGGATCAACTAGCACTATCACTCATTCAAGATTCTCTTCCACATTAGATTTGAGTGGAATAACTTGGTCAGTTCCAAATTGGTGATTCATAAATCTTGGTGTGATGGTTTTTGGCCTAGGAACACCACTCACTAACACTCCTTGGCCTTGATACAAATACTGAAGTTGAATATCTTGGAGAAAATCTAGAGTTTTCTTTTCATCATATCCTCGTATATTGTCATGGTTGGAGTCTTAGATTATCTAAGTTCCTTGATTTTCAAATAGGCAACACCTACACATCTATGGGGGAAGGGTCTAGAAGGATTCCTTTATATCCACGGATTAATAGACTTCAATGATTTGTGAATTCAAAAACGATTTAGTCAAGAAAATGTCTTTACAACATATATCTGCCCTTTACCCTCATTAGCTAGGTTCTCTAGGTGGACATCGGTGAATCCACTAGGTCCGCCATCGGAGGTGACTAATGGTTCTTCTAAGACTTTGTTTCCAAATTCTCGTGGAAAATGTATGGTGATCCCATATTATCCACATAAGCATTTCCCTCTTGCTTGGCAGTAGGGTAGTGTCTTAACATTAATCTTGAATTTATGCCTTTGATTTTGACCAAGATATGACCCAATGGAGCCTTTAAAAAGGGAGCATCATGGCCATTATCCCATTGATAGGAGAGTAGTGTCATATTCTCCCTCCACCTTGGATACAAAATTCAATTCTTTCTAAAGCTCATCCACATTGATGGAATAAGACATTTATTCTGGTTAACTTTTTGATTCACTCAAATAGTCGAAGAAAGTTCTAAGAATTAAATTAGATGAGCTAATACTCTCTTTTGTTGAGACCTTGCTATTGATGCGTCTCCCCTTTACTTGGCTCATATGTCTTTTGCACTAGTTATCCGCATTCTTCATAAGTCTTTTTATACCTTAAAATCATATGAGGTCATTTATGTGTACATAAGTGGATGATTCTTTAAGCGACTGATGTGAGATACCCATGCTCACAAGTACATATGATACATAGAAAACCTTTATATTCCAATGCAAAAGATAAAAATCTAGAAGTTCAAACAATCAGTTGAAAAACTTACTTGAGGAATCCCCTAAGAGATTTCTTGATGATAGACTCCTCCTTGCAATAAGTTCTTGGTAGCTTAGCACATTTTTAAGATTCTTGTTGACAAACATCATAATATTTCATCTCACTTATAATTGTAGAGGAGTCAAGGGATTGACAATACTTCCTGATCTCTTCACAATTCTATTGATATCTGATCACTCTCCCTAGGAATTCATTACACGTCTTCAAAAGTCAGTGAATGGTCTAATAGTCATATATATGCGATTCAATGAATGCCCTAAGAGAATTAACAGCCACTAGGGTGTTCTTCTACTCAAACGGTGTTCAATATATCACAGGGCCTCTTCCAAGATATCTCATGAAGTCAAAGGTTTGTCCACAAGCACCTAATAATGTCAATAACCCACAAAATGTGCAATCACTCGATTGCTCAACATGAGCAATTAGATGATTGATTATGAGGTTTAAGCTCATTCAAAATACCCTAAGGCCACTTAAAAGCTATCCCTTATGGTCTAATGATGATTTAATAGCACATAAATGCCAAAGCCCAGAAAATACCAGATCTTGATTTCTCTACCAAAGCAATCAGATAGGTGCAAAAGTGTTTTTTTTTAACTTATTTTTTATTGATTACCCTGAGGCTCTCCTTAAATGACTCAACACCCAGTACTAAAAGGTTCAGAGCACTTTTGTTTTCCTTTGCAATCGAACAATTGTCCAAGCATTATTGGGATTGGATGAATGTATCTAGCTTCCCATCTTTGATCTAGAAGTTATAATGCATTTCCCAAGATATCCCCAATGGATGGGAAGTAATTCCCAAGCACTCAAGTCATGGAAACCCTAATGATGAAATCTCCTGATTGCTTAGGCTAGCGAGGCAATCAAACATGTGAAAATAAGGTTAATTTTTCCCCTTTTTAGTTCGTTATTAGGATTCTCCCTTTACTAGGTCCCTGATTTGGCTTACAATTTGAACTTAATTGATGTGTGCACTTATATAGGGCGCTTGCATTGAGCCGATTGCCACAAAGTGACTAGAGAAATTAGATGAAAGCCAAGTTAAATTTTGTAAGGACTATTCTCAATGCCTTGGAAGGACCCCACGAGAGATTTTACTCCCCAAGTCTCTACTTGCAAGATCATGATTTCCTAGGGCTCTTAGGCAATCGAATGTTTGTTTGAATTGGTTTTTTACTTCCAATTATTTCACAAACACTTTTGCCTAGCAGTTGGGCGATGAAAGGTTTGACACCATCACTCAAGATGACTCCAACTTTGAGATTATGTGCCCTTTTGAGCTCCTCAATGTATACCAATTAATTTCTATGTCTTTATTGCCACCATTCACTTAAAATGCAAAATTTTGATTACTCTACACAAGCAATCAAGAGCGTGCAACCCCATGATTTTTTATTCTGTTCCCCAAGCTTTTGTTCTTGAACTTGATGTGATTACTTTCTTATGGAATTTCGCACCCCAAATATATTTGCTTTGATTGCTTTCTTCACCCAATCGCCTAAGCAATCGCATGGTTGCACTTTTTCACACTTGATCTGTTTTTTCCCACCTCACAATGTTCTAGACGGTTGTTTTAGCTCCCTATAGTCTTTGCTAATTCCCCAAATTTGCCCCCGATGTGAACTTAGTGCAAACTACCGATTTCTCTACTGAAATTGGTAGATGTGACTTTTTGTGATTCTTGTTATGGGTTTAACTTGATCTTTGCTTGCTCAATATCTTCCCACATGTTTTTGACTTAAACTTGAATTTTTTTTCTTGAATTAGTCTTGGGTTCAGTTGCCTAGCATTTAGGTAATCAAATGTTCCCAAACTTACTATTTTTTTGTTTTTGACTTTTCAATCCCCCTATGTCATCATTAATGATGTCAATTACGACTCCAAGAACCCAATTCAAAACTTAACTTCATCCTTTTACACTGAATGATTGCTCAGTTTGATCCCTTCTCACTAGCTCAAGAAGTCTTCAATAGGTTCATTGTGCATCGATTGGAATTTGTGAATATGCACCCTAATCCTCCAATGCACACTGAGTCTCTCGCACCTCATCATACACTCTAAATTCCCCAATGGAGAAAATACAAAGTAATGAAGGTCTTACCATGTTTTCCTGTAGCCTGATTGCTCTACTAAGCTTAGGCAATTGCTTCCTTACTCCCCTCAATCCTCGGAGACTCTTGTAGCAAGATTGAATGCCATGAGTGCCTGCACAATTGCTCTCACAATGCTCTATGCTCCAAGTTCTAAGCTTTGTGCATGCACCAACTACTCTCTTCTTTTGATTGCTCTAACAAATTTCATTATTCACCTCTAAGTGCCTAACCTTTGGGTTAACACTTTTCCCTTTTTCTTTTTATTTTTTCCTTCAAACTTGGAGAAGAAAGTGAAATGAATAGAAAACATAGGCATTGCACCCTATAATAACGCTTGTATAGAAATCAATTTCTATTAAAGATGATGAAAAATGCAAAGCTTGAACTTCAACTTACTAAAAAGAACAAAACAACACCTCCAAAAGCACTCTATTATCACATCACCGAAGCTTTAAACTTCAATGGAGACCTTCAACAACAACAAATCCCCAGAAATGGTGCCAAAAGTTGTTGTAGACTCACAAGAATGCAACCCAACCAGCATCAAGTGGTGTAGATCAAATTTACTTGTCGATCCAAGTATGTTTACCCATTCAAGCATATGAAGACAGGTCCAATGAAATGAAAGAGCTCATAAACATTCTTAGAAGAAGGTCAACGCATCAAAAATCCCTTAAAAGAAATTAACGCACCTCAAATGTGCAAAGAAACACTTATCTAGGGGTGGGTATGGGGTTAGGAAATCTCAAGCACACCATGAAAGCTCCACACAAAGAAAGAGATGGAAGAGAAGAGATCACACAAGGAGATGCACGAAAGTCTTCTTGATTGAATGAAAAAAGTCCATTTCACATGAATTTTTCACAATAACACTTAAAAATGGTCTTAGTTTGTTATTGGACCTTAAATGAGCCCTAGAAATTATGAAAAAACTCTACTATATTGAGAATTCAATCATGAGGCAAAATGACTCCTTGGCCTTTACAAAAATGGAGTATTTATGCAAGAGATGTAAAAAGTTTGCTCAAACAGAGGCAATTTTGACATAGGTTTCCTCTTATTCCCAATACTATTGCATTTTATCTTCTATTATTCCTTGGCATCCTCCAAGAGATTCTTCATTCACTTGATGGACCAATTCGAAAAAATTGATGGGCCCCTTTACTTCATCTCTCTATTGCAACATCCCCTCAACCATCATAGGCAAATGGAAGAAGCACATCATCCCCCTCGCACCCATGCACATCCATGCATGTGGACACAAGAAGGAGCCGATGGACCAACAAGCTTCCTCTCTCTTGAGTGTTTAGACTGTTGGAAGAGATGGATGGATACCTCAAGAAAGTGAGGTGGTACTGCTAAAACCTGCTTTGCATCTGCCCTATTAAACTTCAGAGTTATGTTGTAGGCCCTTTTAGCTTGCAAATGACACCAAATAAGCACCTATGTACTTTGGAGTTGATTCTTCAAACAATTGAATCAAAACAGATTACTTCACAAATAGCTAGTCACTCAAAACTTGTTATTTTGGTACTCACACATGCTGGATCTTTTGCTTAGTGCTCATAGTACAATAGCAATTGATAAAAATCCTTTTGATGGAATCATATTATCTTAGATAGCATAATGATTACAAGTGGCATCATCTAAAATGACAAACCATACACTAAGAAATCATCCAAGGCTTACCCCTGACTTTTTAGGGACTGAGCAGTAATTGACCAGAGAGCACTTTGACACAGATTTCTCCAAAACAGCTGAAGCAAAGACTTTGAAATTTTGAGAGCATAAATTAGACTTTGAGCTGGTTCCAAGAAGCTATAGATAATGCAAAATGATGAAGAATTCACTGAGATATGGTCATGCCAAGTTCACTGCTCTAAGTAGTCATAGCAGAGAAGTAGACAGAGATGATCAATGATGTAAATGTATTATAGAACATTGTTGTACAAGATCATTGGCATAGAAATGATGCACAATGATAGTGGTCTAAGTGAGCTATGATGTAAGTCACTTAGCCTCTACAAAATATCAATAACAAGCTCAAAAAAAGGGGCGCACAGCCGCAAGATTACAAGCCTCCTTTTATAAGTGTTTGATTCTAAGTTTGAATTTTGAAATTCAAAATTGGCTCCATTTGAGAAGTGATTCCTATGATTAAGGAATTATTCTTTCTTGTAAACTTGTGACTAATGTCGTTGCCAACTCCACAAAATTTAGGCTTAGAAGATTCTCTCAATGATTTATCCTTTTACAAATGGTAACTAATCAAAAGAGTTACAAGCTATGGTTCATATGATCCATCAAATGATTGCACATATATTCTTTAATGCCTAGCCAAATGTGAAGGCTTGACATTTGCACCAACCGCTCCCCCTCAAGCTAAACATCTTGGCTTGTATTGCTTCATTAGTCTTCTTGAATGTCCTGCAATGCAATCATAGATTTGAACCTGCAAAGTTTAGTACCATCAAGGCTTTGGTTAACAAATCTGCACATTGCATATTTGTGAATACATATGCAAGTTGAATCTCCTTGCTCAATGGCTTCTCTCTAACATGATGATAGTATACTTCTATATGCTTGGTTCTTGCATGATAAATGGGATTGGCTGCAAGATGCAAAGAACTTGTGTTGTCACCAAAAATCATAGATGAATGAGTGTGAAGTTCCAAATCTGAATACATCAATCTAATCCAAATTGCTTCTTGTGTAGCATTTGCTAATCCCCTGTATTCAGCCTCTGTTGAAGATAGAGCAACAGTTGGTTGCTTCTTGGAAGACCATGAGATGGGCTTATCACCTACAAAAGAAAAGAAATATATCCAAAAGTACTCCTTCTATCATCCTTACAACTTGCCCAATCTACATATGAGTATAGCTTAATGTCCAAATCTGATGTGTATGGGAAGTAAAGACCTTGATTTTGAGTAATGATACTTCAAAATCCTTTTAGTAGCTTCCAAATGAGGTGCTCTAGGTTTATGCATGAATTGACTTAGAACATTTACTCCATAAGATATATCTATCCTTGTTAATGTTGCATAGTTTAGACTCCCAATTATGCTTTGATATCATGCAATGTCTTCAAGCAAATCACCTTCATGAGCACTCAATTTATGATTTACCTCCATAAGGGTGCTAGCTACCTTTGCATTCTCTAAGTGGAACTTCTTCAACATATCATGCACATATTTTCTTTGAGTAATGTAGATTCCAGAATTTGTGTAGACTAACTCAAGTCTAAGAAAATACTTTAGAAGCCCTAGGTCATTGATTTTGAACTTTTGCATCATTTGGTTCTTGATTTGTTTGATGCCATTGGAATCACTACCTATAAGAATGATTTCATCAACATACACACATAAGTATATCATTTCTGAATTACTCCTCTTGACAAATAGAGAAGAATCTGCCTTGCTCATCACGAATCCTTGTTCTTGAAGATAGGTTGTTAACCTATGATTCCATGCCCTAGGTGCCTGCTTTAAGCCATAAAGATCTTTGTTCAATTTGCACACATAATTTACCTTGCTTGGGTCTTCATAGCTAGGAGGTTGAGCCATGTAAACCTCCTCTGAAATCTAGCCATTGAGAAAAGCATTTTTCACATCCAATAGATACATATTCCAATTTCTAGATCCAGCCACACTTACCAATACTCTGATGGTTGGCATTTTAGCCACATATGAAAATGCCTCTTCATAATCAACTCCTTGGGTTTGTGAAAAACCCTTAGCCACAAGTCTAGCTTTATACCTGTTTATGGATCCATCTGAGTTCCTTTTGATTTTGTGAATCCATCTAGAACCAATTACCTTCATTGATGCCTTCTTGGGTACTAGTTCCCAAGTATCATTCTCTTAGAGTGCCTCTATCTCTTCATCCATAGCTTCCTTCCATTCTGATTTGGTACTTGCTTCTTCATAAGAAGAAGGTTCTTCAAGTGGTAAATATTTAGCAAGATAAATGGAATGTTTAGTAACTAATGAAGTATCATACCCATATCTGATTGGCTTCTTACTCTCTCTTTGTGACCTCCTTACTGCTGGGTTGGATGATTCAGGCATGTCTTCCAACTTCTTCATCTTGGCCTTGCCCTTTGATTTCCATGCTTTAAATTCTTCCAAGTTGATGATGTCCTCATCATCTGACTTGATGTCTTCAATTGTGCTTGGCTCCTCCTTGGTAAGGCCTTACCCTTTGATTTCCATGCTTTAAATTCTTCAAAGTTGATGGTAAGGCTTGCAAATTCTTCTTCCAAGTCATATGGTAATTTGACCTTCCTGCATTCACTTTCAAACCAAGAATCATTCTCATCAAACACAACATCTCTAGTGACCATAAATCCTTTGTTGGATGGATTATAGAACATGTATCCTTTCTTATTTAAATCATACGCTATGAAGATGCACTTCTTTGCCTTAGGGTCTAGCTTACCTCTGATTTGAGATGGAACATGCACATAAGCAACACATCCAAATATTCTACAATGATCAAGTGATGGCCTTCTACCATGCCATGCTTCATATGGGGTCATCCCATCAAGTGCCTTAGAGGGTAACCTGTTAATAAGATAAGTAGGCAATTTCTTTTAATTAAGCATTGATCTAGTTGCTTTCACAATCAACCTGTTTCTCCTTTCTGCTACTTCATTTTGCTCAGGAGTACACCTAGTAGTAATCTCCCTTTTGACACCTATGTGCTGCAAAAATGCATCAAATTCATTGGAGAAGTACTCACCTCCTCCATCTGACCTTATCCTTTTT
This sequence comes from Ceratopteris richardii, assembly GCA_020310875.1. Classification (NCBI taxonomy): domain Eukaryota; kingdom Viridiplantae; phylum Streptophyta; class Polypodiopsida; order Polypodiales; family Pteridaceae; genus Ceratopteris; species Ceratopteris richardii. Next base: position 85,938,865 of record CM035442.1, on the reverse strand, counting down.
AGACTTCTCCCTGTTTGATTTTCCACAAGTGCAAGATATTTTTTGAAACAATTGAACACTTCATCTTTGTGCTTCATGAAATACAAGATAGTCGACCTATTGAAATCATCAATGAATGACACATGATACCTTGAGCCTAAAATTGAAGGATCCTTGCTTGGTCCCCACACATCTGTGTGGACAAGTTCCAAATAGTCCTCATGCATATAGCCCTTCTTTGTAAAGGGTAACCTGTGTGATTTACCAAACTAACAAGCACCACATTTATAGATCATATGTTGCTTGGATACATTAGGTATCCCAAGCACACATTGGTCTCTACATATCTGCTTTAAGGTTCTCTCACCAATGTGCCTTGATCTTTTATGCCAAATCTCTAACTCAGACAATGTTTGATCCTTGTAATTATAGAGTGCAATGTTTCTAGTGTCCTCAAGCTCAAATGTAAATAATCTATCTGTTTTTTCTCCCTTGGCAATTCTCTTCAATCCATGTTCCACAAATGCTCCATATTTGTTGAACCTAACCTGCAAACCCTTTTCCACTATCTGTCCAACACTCATCAGATTCTTTGTGATAGTAGGTACATAAAGAACCCTGCTCAACAGATTTGTATTCCCATCAGAAGTTTTGACATTTCCTACCTTGACCACTGAATGCTTGGTGTCATCACCTGTCTGCACTTTGTGCTTTCCCTTGGGCTCCTCAAGATAAAAAAGAAGAGCTACATTGTCTGCTACATGGTTTGAACAACCTGAGTCAATGTAGAAGAGGTTCTCATCATTCATACCTTGTTTTGAAGTCATGTTCATAATGAGAAGAGAATCTTCTTGATCCTGTGTATAATTGTTGAAGTCTTTTCTTGATTTGTATCCTCCTTGATAATTTTTGTTGTAATTGTTGTTGTAGCCATGGTTGTAGCCTTGATTATGGTTGAATCTTCCTCTTGATTGTGAGTAGCCACCTCTTTGAAATCCTCTCCTCTCTAATTCTTGAAGTTCCTATAGCACTCATCTGTTGTGTGATTAGTCAATCCACATATATTGCATGGGGAAGAGTTGAAAGGTCTCCCTCTACCTTGCTTACCTCCTCTACCCCTTCCTCTTGAGTTCCTACCTCTCCCTACATAGTAAGCTTGAGAAATAATGCCTTCATCTTCTACTTTCTTGCTCTTTCCTTTATCTTTAGACTTTCCTTTATCTGTGTATAGGGCAAATGAGTTGTTATCTCTTGATTGTTCTCCATTTTTGTTGAGCTTGGCTTCATGGGTAAAGAGTTGTCCCATGAGTGTGGTAAGATATGGGATTTGCATGTCCATGTAAAGGTCCATAGCAGTTGTGAAAGCTTCCCACTTATCATCTGCCTTGATGCCATTGATTAGTTGTCTCACTATTTGCTCCTCTTCAATCTCCTCTGCTATGTCCGCTTCTATGTTTGATGCCCTTCCAATATACATGCATTCTTCCTCTCCATCTTCTACAATTCCACCATTTTCTTCTTCATTTCCTGATTTTCATGTGATTCTCCTATTTTGGCTTCATGGTTTCAACTTTCAACTTCATATTTCTTGAAGTGTTTTGGGGGCTCAAAGTTGTCTAACCTTTTTTCTATTGTGATAATACTTTCCTCATCAGGTTCCTTAACTTTCTATAGGGGATATGTATAAGTTATTGGATCCCTAATACAATAACCAATATTAATTCCTTTTAGAAACCTCTTTTTGGAGTTAAACTCAGATTCCATGTGAACTGAAATCAGTTCCTCATCATCAAAACTGTCATCTTGGACCTATAATGTTTCTCCTCCCTCAATTTCTTCTACAATTTTCAACATGAATATTTCGTTAAGTTCATAACCTTCTACAACATAGTGTTCTGTTATTCTCATTAACAGAAATGTCCATGGCGGCTGAGATTTGCATCCAACTGTGAGGTTCAAATTCTTCATCATTGAAATGTGATGGAATATAGTTTGGATCCATCTTGAATCACTAGACTCATGGCATCTCTTCATGCTAGTCATTGCTCTTCAAATTGCCTAAAAACCCACAAATTTACATCCTCATCCATCCAAGCTTCTGATTCTGATTCTGATGATTTGTCCAAAATGAAATAATATGCATCCCTGTGTACATTGTTCACTCGATGGGAGAGATGTATCTATGCTTAAATGTATGCAACTTGATTCTGGTTTTTATTCCTAAGTGTTGCAAGTAAAATGCATTGTTGCCCCAATCTTTCACAACTTTCAGTTGATGCATGAAAGGTGTCCCTAGAATGATCTCATAATTGCTTGCTTGGATGAAGTTGCAAATAGCTAGAGTATGATCGAATTCAACTCCACAAATATTCAAATTCATGTTCTCTAGCAAATTGGGCAAGTATTGCCCTAATCTCCTTCAATATATTCTCCTACCTTGTCAACTCACACTTGCTTCACACTCAAACTATCTGATTTAGAATTAAATTCAAAAGGTGAGTGGAGATCGAGCCCACATGTGTGGCCATTTTTTGTCATAAGTGTGTCTTTGCACATAGTAGTTCTTCTATTTTCAATGTTTTTCAATACTTCCATGCTCGATGTATTCTCTATGATTTGGGGCATAGGAAATCTAATGGAAGCTGCCTTCTTAACTATAAATTCTCTTTTGTATTATGTATTGTGGCAACTCCATGATATCATTATCTTCTTCCTCTTTTGTAGAGAGATCAATTATTGAAGCGTTCTCATTCAAGGGACAATCCAAGAGTTTAGGTTCATCAAAATCATGAACCTCTTTCAATGGTTCTTCCTTTTTGTTTTTTCTCTCTTTCTTTCATCTTGATTCTTGCACTTAATCCCACAAGTAATCTAGCTACTTCTCCTCTACTTTGGGGATCATAGAGCTAAATTCTACCCCATCATTGTTTGGATTGTCTAATTCATTAGCAATAGTCTTTGAGGCTAAAAAATCAATAGAATCTAGCACAATCCTAGTCTTTATGGGGTTTTCTTTTGGCTCTTTTCTTGTGTTAGGTTCTGCATGAGACAAGTGTGGGCTACTGATTTTTCTTGAGAAACCTCAGTGCATGCCTCTTGAGGTTATTTCTCTAGGATGTATGCTTTCTTCTCTCATTTTTTACTAATCTTCTCCTTTCGTTGCTTCAATTCAAGTTTCTTTTCTTATCTTATTTTCCCCATATGGATCCTTCAAGAAGTGATCACTACCACATCTGTAGCATGGACCTTTAGGAGCAGCTGCACCTTTTGTGCATTATTGTCTCTGAACGACTCTTTTTCTACATAATAAATTCTTGTGCTAGAACAACCAATCCAATTAGGCTCTTCACTAGTGTTTGCAAGATAGTATGCTTCTTCTTAATAATATTTACCTTCAATGTATGTATCATCAAGATACTCATTTCTATCTTTTGGGTACATCTCATTATATATAGGGATTGTTTTATCATAGATAGTTCTACTAGGACAATAGCCCTCTCTGTGTTTTCCTCTACATATTTGAATCAAACAATCTTAGGATATGGAGGTGGTTGTTGATCCAAAATTGGTCTCACCGGCTCCTAGTTACCTTGAATGTACCTAGGTTGTCCATAGTAAGGTTGTCTATAGTATTTTTGTTGATCTCTAGAAGGATTTCCATATGCATTCCTAGGAGGATACATAGGCCTAGATTGGTAATGTGATATCTGTTGATATTATTGTTGTTGGTATTAATGTTGAGGTGGTCTGCTATACTTTGGTGGTGCCTACCTTGAAACTCTATTTGACATGTAAGTAGGATGATCCCCATTATGGTGCTAACATCTCCTAAGTGGTTGTGGACTTTGGTAAAATTGCATGTTACATTGCTCTTTTGCATGTTCCATCTAAAGCTTCTTCACTATCAAATCGACAATTTCTTTAATCAAATATTTTGTTGAAATAGAGGAAGTATATGCGTTATGAAAAGCTCCTTCATAGATTAAAGCATCCACCAGAGAGTGAGTGAGTATGTATCCACCCATCAAACTCCATTCACATTTATACCAAAGGTCCAAGGGGTGCATGCCTTAATATTAATCCATGTGTCCTTCCAAGTTTCCTTCACATGGACACTTTCCAAAGAAAATCACATGGCTTCTATTTCAATTGAAGATTTCCCTTCACGTGCTAGTCAAGGTGTCAGTTGGGAGAAGCTTCCTCCAAGATAAGGTTCCTTTTACCTTAGGATAATTATTCCTAAGGTAAAAACCCTTTAATTGAGACTCCAATTGAAATAAATCCTTAGGGGTTAAAACCAAGAAGTATAGGTTCCTACTTCAAGGTTCTAACCCATTAAATTAAACCAAGGGTTCCCCAAGATAAATACCAATATTTGAGGGTTTAGCCTCAAGAGGAAAATCTCTTTTTTATGGAACTTACTCATTCCCAAGTGGCTCTTTCTTCATTTCCATCCCTCCATTTAACTAGGCACTCTTTATATAGATGATTTCTCATCTTTTTATCTCGAGTGCATAGTATCCTTTTTGGTTCATGAGGGATGTTAACAAGGGAGATTGGCTAAACTATTGTATCTGAAGATAGAAGATCGTCTTGTTCAGCCAGTTTTCTTTTTAATCTACTTACATGAAATATTGGGTGAAGTAAACAATCATCTAGAAGTTCTAACTCATAAACCAAAGTCCCTATTCTTTTGAGAACCTTGAAAGGGCCACAGAACCTTGGAGAGAGTTTAGGAAAAGGTCCTGATTTCAATGTTTTAGATTTCTCGGGAACTTTAAGATATACTAGTTCATCAACCTGAAAGGAAATATCTCAACTTTTAGGGTTGCTAAATGATTTAGCTATTTCTTGGGCTTTCGTCAGGTTTTCTTTAGCTATTCTTAGCTTAAAGTTCATGTCTTCTAAAAAATCTTTAACTGCTTGGACTTTTTCATTTTGTAGTCCAACTGCATAGGGTGCTCTTGGTTGGAACCCATACATTAGCATGAAAGGACTATATTCACTTGTAGGGTGCTTTGGGCTATTGTAAGCAAATTCTACTAATGGTAAATAATTTTCCAAGTTTTTTTGGGTAGAAGATACATATGCTGGTAACATATCTTCCAGTATTCGATTGACCCTTTCACCTTGACCATCTGTTTGTGGATGTTCTGCAGTACGCATGTTTATCTTGGTTTCCAACCTACTGAACATAGCTCTCCATAAATGACTAGTGAATTTTCTATCTCTATCAAACATTATGTCTTGAGGTAGTCCATAGAGTTTGTAAAGTTGTTTTATGAACATTTTAGCTAATTCTAGAGTTTTTATTGTAGTACGAATATGTATGAAATGAGCCATTTTGATCAATCGATCAACTATGACCCAAACAACATCATGGCCTTTTTGGGTTCATGGCAAGCTTGTAATGAAGTCCATGGAAACACTTTCCCATTTTCCATTGGGAATTTCCAAGGGATGCAACAAACCTCCTATCTTAAACTTTTTAGCTTTGTTTACTTATCACTTGGTACATCTAAGTACATAATTATGTACATCTTTATGTACACTTGGACAATAAAATTATCTTTTGATTAATTCATTTTTTTTTTAATTCTAGGATGTCCAACACTTAGGGCATCATGACATTCAAACAAATTTTTTTTCCTAAGTTCGACGTCACAAGGGACACAAATCTTTCCCTTGTATAACATATATTCATCTTGAATATTGTAGTGTTTAAACTTATCTTCATTTGATAAGTTTGTACTTTGAGTTGAAACCTTCTTTAAGGCTTCTTCAAAGATTGTATCCTCCTAATACTTGACTTTCATAAATGTTACTAAATCATTAGAAATTTGTATGAAACTCAGAGAATTTAACATTGGCATCCTGCTTAGTGCGTTTGCCACTACTTTAAATTTTCCTCTTCTATATCTGAGTTCATAGTCAAATTCTTGGAGTAATTTGGCCCATCTAGCTTTCCTACCTGATAGCTCAGATTGGTTTGGTTTGCAAATCAATAAAAATACTTGCTTGATAAAAAAATATAGTTACTTTGGCACCCAAAAAGTAATGTCTCCATTTTTTTTGAGCATGCACAATTGCATAAAGTTCCCTTTTGTAGCTAGAGTAATTTATTTGAGCGAGGTGAAGCCAATTAAGAATAACTTGGACCTTTTGAGGATCTACTTAAATGCCCTTCTCAAATATAATGTATCCAAGATATCTGATTTTTGTTGAAAAGAATTCACATTTATCTTCTTTTCCAAATAATTTACATTCTCTTAGAACTTGGAAAACTCTTTCCAAATGTTCTAAGTGAGAAGCTGCATCTTGACTATAGACAAGAATGTCGTCAAGGAAATCAAGTACAAACTTTCCTAGATAAGGGCTTAGTATAGTGCTCATTAGCGTCATGAACGTAGCTGGGGCATTTGTTAGTCCGAAAGGCATGACTAAAAATTCAAAATGCCCATATTTAGTTTTGAAAGCTGTTTTAGGAACATCTTCAGATCTAATCCTAATTTGATGATATCCTTGACGAAGATCAAGTTTTGAAAATATCTTAGCCCCTTTCACTTGATCAAATAAATCATCAATTCGGGGCATTGGATATTAATTCTTGATTGTAACTTTGTTTAGGGCTCGATAGTCAATGCATAGTCTCATTTATCCATCTTTTTTCTTTATTAACAGAATGGGTGTTGCCCATGGTGAAAGACTATGTTGAATGAATCCCTTAGCTAGGTATACATTTAGCTATTTTTCTACTTCATCTTGCTAGGAAAAAGGGAGTCTATAAGGGGGTTTACATATAGGCTTAGTCCCTGGGAGCAAGTCTATAGCATGATCGAATTGTCCATGAGAAGCAGGTAAGCCATGGGGAAGTTCTTTTGGAAAAACATCCTAATAATTATGTATTAAACACTTAAATTTAAACTTTTTATACTCAAATAATGGAGAGGAGATAGAAGGAATTTGATTCATATTATAAACATTGTTTACATCAGTTGGAAGTATCATAAAAGCTTCAGCTTTTTGGGTCTTTAAAAGTCTTTTCAATTCCATGCTAGAAATCAAAGGAGTACTCGGCACATCATGCTCTCCTTGAATTAGGTAATGGATTCCAGTCTTATCAAACTCGTTCTTTTAAGTGTTTTTCCTAAGCCCCAAAGCCACTCCCTACCCAAAACCATGAATGATCTAGAAGTCCAATTTATCTTTATAACCTTGAAATTCTATATACTATATACTGATGTGGTGACTTTTGTTGGGGTAACTTCAATCTCTTCACCAGTGAGTAGTTTAGGAAATTATGGGTGGCCAAGTCATCTATCATGACTCTGGCCTTTTCTCCTCTTATGCAAGCATGAAATTTGACCAAGTCATGAGGTCCAAACTGATTTTGGACCCACATTGAATCAGGCAAACAACTCTGATGTGTGCAATCTTCATGAAGGACTTCCACTTTTTTCCAAACTTTGCTATTTTCAAGATCTAAACTTTGGACTAAGTGGATTCCTGCCTTATCTTTCCCTTTCCATTCACGGGTGGCCTTTTGTTGCCCCTTTGCATTACAATTCTTACTAAGATATTGTTATATAATTACATGGGTCTAAGGGGTAGAACCCTTGGGTTTCTAGGTGTGAAACCCTTGGGATTTATGGTTTATTTACCCCTTTTAGATGGGTCTTGAACCTTAGGGTTAATTCTCTAAGGTTGAGTACCTTATGCTTGATTGGAAGCTTCTCCTTGCCGCTTGGTTTGTACGTGAGAGCTTGGAGAGACTTCTTCAGAAGCCATGTGATTTCATGTGATTTCCTAAGCTTGGAAACCATGTGATCACCTTAGGTACCCATGTGATGGAAGGTACACATGTCCCCTTGAGAGGGACTTACCCCCTTGGTCTTGGAGCTATATATTGGAGGAGTTGGTTGGGTGTAAACACATCTCTCTTGCTAGAGTGAGTCTAGCTAGTTAGTTATCTTAGTTTGTGCGTGGAGGCTATGGAGCTCTTCCACAACATTGGTAATCAGAGCAAGGTTGATTCTTTGTTCTTGTAGGACGTCTCACGGATATACTCCGCAAGCTCTGAGCTCAAACTTCATGTGCTGTCCAAAATTTATGGGATACCTTAACTCGGTCATCTACTTACATGCCTCAGAATGAGGGAATCAACTCATAGGCTCGCTAACACAATGGGCTCCTTCATATCGGAGATGGACAGACATGCATAGATGCATCCGTGGGATGCCCACGTAAGAACCTTGAACTTCCTTGTTACAAACTTTCTCATGCTCAATATGAGTCCGTTCGTGAGGCTTCATGTTTAATCTATTGAAACATATGGGTTATAGATTCACGATTTCATTTTAATTGAAAAGAAGGATTATGTGATAGAGTACTCTTAAGTCTAAAGAGAATTATATCTTTTAAATGCATAGAGGTGTGTTAGGACTTCATCATGGAGTCTAAGGAAGTACTCCATTTCTTGCTTGCATAATTTTTGCATTAAAGTGAATAAGCCTCATGGTAATTATTTTAACATGATTGGATTAATTGCGTATACATTGTGGGCCTAGATTATTCATGCGGAATAGATTACGGAGTGTCTGCCATGCAAGGGGCACACTTTTGTAAGATATATGAGGAAAAGAAGCCATGTATTACATAAGCCTTGGAACATTATAGACAAAAGATGAGAGTATAAGCTTATTTTCTAGAAATAAAGCAAGCATGTTCTTGGATTAAAATTGCATGCATGGATAGAATGATTGCATGAATTTTAAATTTAAGATACATATTGGGCACACAAGTAAGTATGTAGTGTCAAGATGGAAGGGAAGGAGCACAATAGCCCAAGCCTACTTCATCATCATGAGAATACTCAAATGAAATCGAGGGATGGGCAAAGCTTAATTTCTAGATAAGTATTTGCCTTCTTTTCTTTTCCTTTCAAACTATGAAGCATGCACTGCATGTTGTAATAGAAATGAACTCAGAAGTGGATGCATAGATTTAAGTGGCCCAGTTTTGCTTGGTCACATAGACAATTAGTCATGGAAAGGATTTGCACTATGCATTATGTTAACATGGGTTTGGAAAAGAAAGATTCGATATGTATAAATATAGTCATGGTTTGACATATGCATTATGGCAACTCATATGCATAGAAAGAAAGATGCATGAAAGTTTTGCACCATCCTTTGAATGAACAAAGTTCCAATTTGGGACTTTTGCATGCTTTAAGGAGGGGTTCAACTTCTAAATCTTATGCATGCAACATCTTTTTCAATAAAGGTGGAACCATTTGGCATAACTAGTATGCATATGGAAACATATTACATGGGTTTTGTTTTGCATTGAGAAGGGGATTAATTTCTTAAAGTTAAGCTTAAATATGATTATAAGTTCCATGACACGAATAATGGTAGTAGAGCCAATTGGCCATAAGTAAAACTACCATTCATTTCATATATAGTTGGATTATTATAAGCCAAGAAATAGTACATTGGCAAAATACATTAAGCTTAAAGTCCCTCTTATGGAGCATCAAACTCCATAAAAACCCATGGCATGCCTGATCAACAAGGCCAAAGGTAGTGTTGGAAGATGGAAGTGTCCATTCTCTTGTTCAAGAAAGTTTTTTGAGAGAACTAAAGAACTATTAGGAGCTTTCCATTTTTCTTCCATGCAAATGCAAGAAGAGAAGGTAAAACTCAAGGGTTGCAATAAACCCTACATACCATTTTATAATGTCCTAGAAGCAAAGGATTATTCAAAATGGTAAACTAGTATTACCATCTACTTTAGAGATTTGATTGGCAACTCAATTACTCTTTCTCAGATTACTCATTATGTCAAAAAAGATGATATCTAGTTGAGATATAAACTAGCTCTATTATCAAGTGACATAAAGGGATCTTGTAGAGTATATGTGAATCAAAGAATAATTGAAAAGTCCATTTTTTGAGTATAGTCTTATCAAGTTGCAATTAAGAGTTGCTAAGTTATAATTTCATTGTGACATGAGCAATAGTTATGCTTCGCAATAGAAACAAGTCTAAGAAGTAATAGCTCTTACTTGATTAGACGAAAACAAGGTTTGATCCAAAGATCAAAGCAAAAGTTACCTTTTACTAAAGTAGAAGTGTAAGCCAGATGGTATGGGACATCTAGGTTTACATTAATACTTAAGTAGATTCAGTGGTATTGGACATCGAATTTATGGGTAATCCAAACTTGAAACTTTTGGATATTTTTTCAACAAAGCTTGGAGTAAAGTTAAAAGCTCTGAATAGTTCTTTTAACTAGGGAGAAGAACAATAAAAGATTGAAAATAAACTCTTTCAAATTCTATTGAAAGAACACGATTTTCAATATACTCACAGGTAGTTTTCGAGGACGAAAACTCCTAAGGAGGGGAGAAAGTCTCCAAGAACTTGTATCTTATGCCTTAAAAAGAACAAATAAGGTATTGTAAGGTAAAAGTTATGCAAGAAATAGATAAAGTTGTACTTCCTCGTATGCTAGTGCTTCATACTTCCTTCATTACCTTCCAACCTAGATGAAGTTCTCAAGGTTTTGGAAATCTCAAAGAGCCTCAACAAAAGAGAACACTTTCATACACCATAAATATTGTACAAATCCTAAGTGGGTTAGGAAAAGAATTTGGATGAGCTATAAAGCATAATCCTAAAAGTATCTTGATGCTTCATAACATAACATACATTATGGATCACAGTAATATAGACCTAAGGAATATGGCTTCTTGTATGAAGCATAATAGCTAGATCCCCAAGTAAAGCCCATGGGTAAAGCATTGAACATGAAGGGATCTATTGGAGGAATACCTAGTCTTATATCTTATGTTGGCGAAAGAAGAGAAGAAAAGCCAAAGGACCCAAGTAGGGTAAAGATCAAGTCAAACTTAAAGTTTGATAAGATAAGTCACACCACATTAGATGATTAACCAAATATTTTGAGTATGATTAGTAGTGGTGTATCTAAGCACCTTAGTCCTTGCTCTCATAATTTGGTACCATAGTATGGAGGGCATTTAAAAGGATAGAGAAGGTGAGAATATATAGAGACATAGTTATGTGGATTGGATGAAGAACCCACTGGTATGGGACGGTGGGTACTGAATCCCGTTGAGTACTTTTTCTTGATGGCCAGAAGAAAAAGGGACTCATGATCCAAAGGAATACGTCAAGAAGATAATGTCTAGGAATATGCATAAGGGAAAAATAATTCTACCAACAAAATATGAAAGGATCTGATCTATCTCTCATTGAGAGTTAGAAATAAAGAGAGGATCAAATTTTTTGAGTTTGAAGGTAAACTCCAAAGGATGAAGCTCTAAAAGCTTCATCCCAAAGTATGACTTGAAATTCAAGGAACATAAAAATGATCTTAGACCAAGCTTGAAAGAAAGCTCAGAAATATCATCTTTTTGATACTTGATAATTCAAGTTAACTGAAGAATAGGAAAGATCTAATTATGATGTCAACATAGGGCATCTTTAATAGATCTAGAATATAAGGGAGAGAAATCTGGAAGGATCAAGAAGACCTTTAAGGCTTGAGATCCAACTAAAGAGTCGTAAGGATTAAGCATTGAAGAAATGATTGGAATAATCTATTTCTACTTATGACCTTAAAAATAACATGATCTTTTACACTATGAGTTCCCATCTTAGGACGTAGTTATAAAGATCTTAATCTTTTTGGAAGAGAAAGTAAAATAGATTTCAACCAACTGGAGTCTTCAATAATTAGATTGATCCCTATGGGTTCTAGTTTCTTAAAGTGGATTCTCAAAACTACATAAAGTTTTGAAAGAACATTGAAACCACTTTCGGTAAGCTATTCTCTCTGAAGATAAAGAGGATGTTATATCCTCTTAGAATTAGATAAATAATCCACCTATACCATTCTATTGGTTGGGCAAGGAATTATAAAAATAGGTTCCCTTCTACATTTAGAGGTGAATTTTAAACAAGCAAATCCACCCATTTTACTAAGCCCAAAGGTACAAATTATGTGTACATCTAAGAGGAAGTGCTTTGGGCAGGGAAAATGAAATATTCATCTTCCTTTTAGAACAAATTGGATTCTGATTCGAGAAATGAATCTCATAAAGAAAAACCTTAAGTAGCATTCATCTATTTTACTAGGTCCATGCACAAGTGGTGCAAAGTGATGGACCAAGGTAGTAAATTAGTTGAAGTCACTTTGTATCCACCTAATTGACATGTTTGAGCTATGGAGAACCAGATGGTACATGGCTTAAACAAGGAAATAGGCAGGGATATTCTTATCCACGCTTTTCATTCTTTCTCTGTTTTGCATTCGACTCAGTTCTTTTTCGTATGCAAAATTAGATGGAACTTTGAATGATTGGGGCAGGGAATCACATAGATTCTCCTCTTTAAAAATTCATTCAGGATAGAAATCACCCTTTTGAATTAAGAAGAGAATTAGAGAGATGAAGGCCATGATCCTTAAGATTGACGATGGAGCACAGGGGAATACCCCAAGGTATATAACTCCACTCATTTTCGAGGACGGAAATGCTTTTAAGGGGGGAGAATTTTATATAATTACATGGGTCTAAGGGGTAGAACCCTTGGGTTTTTAGGTGTGAAACCCTTGGGATTTATGGTTTATTTACCCCTTTTAGATGGGTCTTGAACCTTAGGGTTAATTCTCTAAGGTTGAGTATCTTAGGCTTGATTGGAAGCTTCTCCTTGCCACAGTTTGTACATGAGAGCTTGGAGAGTCTTATTTTAGAAGCCATGTGATTTCATGGGATTTCATGTGATTTCATGTGATTTCCTAAGCTTGGAAACGATGTGACCACCTTAGGGACACATGTGATGGAAGGTACACATGTCCCCTTGAGAGGGACTTACCCCCTTGGTCTGGGAGCTATATATTGGAGGGGTTTGTTGGGTGGAAACACATCTCTCTTGCTAGTGTGAGTCTAGCTAGTTAGTTATCTTAGTTTGTGTGTGGAGGCTATGGATCTCTTCCACAATAGATGTCTTGGGTTGAGGCACTTAAAGCAACGGTTTTTAGTTTTCGCTTTCTTCCAGACCTCAGGGTCAAGTCTAGGCCGCAAAGGTCTAGGAGTCTTAAAGTCATCTTTTTTGAAAGTGCCTAACTTTCTTTTACCTCTTTTAAAGTTTTTATTTTCCTCGACAAGATGAAGTGGTTGAGTTCCAATTTCAGCATGATCCTCATAGATCTGTGTTAACTTTATAGCATCTTCTAAACTTTTCGGAGCACTTCTCTTCACTTCATGTTTGATTTGCTTGTCGATACCATGGATAAAGCCTCTTAACTTATGAAAATCATCTAGGTTTTGAATTTTACGTACTATTTCTTGATAATGAGAAATATACAAAGAGAGGGGATGTCCTTGCTGAAGGACTTTGTCCCACTCTTCCTAGTTTCGCTCGTCTTCATTTTCTGGTAAGAATTCTTTTTTGAAGAATCTTTCAAATTGATTCCAAGTTTTTGGGACTCTCTAAGCCTTTTTCAAGCTCATCCATCATTTATAAACCTTAGGTCCAAGTGACAAACTTGTTTCTAAGACTTGATAGGCTTCAAGGATGTTTTTAAGCTGATGCAAGTCTTGCCATTTTTCCAAAAAATTCAAGACTCCATCCTTGTTTTGGTCTTTATCTTCCCTTGAAAATTGAGGTGGTTTTAAGTCTTTCACGAATGAAAGACTATAGATAGATAGATAGATAGATAGATAGATAGATAGATAGATAGATAGATAGATAGATAGATAGATAGATAGATAGATAGATAGATAGATAGATAGATAGATAGATAGATAGATAGATAGATAGACAGATAGATAGATAGATAGATAGTGTATTCAAAATTTGTTCCATCTTCCCTTTAACTTCATTTAATCGAAGTATGAAGGGTACCCATCTCATTTTGGATTTCCTTAATGGTGAACATATCCACTTGGATATCATTCATCTTCTCGTCCAATCTAGTTAACTCTTTATAAATATTCAGTTCTTGTCTTTCCTGTTGTCCTATTTCAGGAAGACCTGGAGTGTAATATAACTCTCTACCCCCTTCCTACAACACATAATCTACTTCTTGTCTAGGTATGTCTAACAACATATTGCTAGCATAAAAATCCCCCATTATTCAGTGAATACTTTGGAATCAACTAGAAATGAGAAAATTTCATTCCTAATACCAAAGGAAAATTAGATGGAAATAAAGCGAGTACTTCGCCGAGTATTTTTGAAAGTTGCTTCTAGTTGTAGGTTGGCTTGGGCCACCTTGGACAATTCACTACTCCACGGATTTCAGTAGATGAACTCCTTTTAAAACGAGTCTTTTCTTTCGATGGGCTTCCTCGTAAACTTTGGGGAATGTCTTCTTAATCCTTCAAATCTCTTTCAACATGACCTCCTTCTTATACTTAAAAGTGGAGTATGAATGCCTTTTCTAAATGATCTTGAGTCATCGCGAAGCAAATTTGAAATTCTGTAGAGGTTCAAAGATGAGAAAACTCATGAGTATTTTTGTTGGGGGATTTATCCTATATGCATGTACAATCACTTCACAGGGAAGTATATAAGAAGAATTCACTCGATCATTCATTCATCTTCAGAAGGAAACATGATGCATCTACATTTCCTCTGTCCACACTCCATCGGCTATCCATTTCGTGGTCTCTTCTAGCCGCCTTTGGCTCGGGGGGGGGGGGGGGGGGGGGGGGGGGGGGGGGGAGGGGGGGAGGGACTCTCCTAGCTACCTGTCAGTTGGGGGGACTTTTCTGGCTGCCTTTCGATGGGGGGGTTCTCCTGGCCACCCATCGGCTAGGGAGTTTTACCTCCTCTCTCAAGATGATTAAAGCCACTGAATGTGGGATAATCAAGTGTAGGTGATGCTTGACTTGATGACTTTCATGGAAAACAAAGTTTTTTTAAGATGCCAGAGAAGGATGATGTGCGATATCGGAGAGCTCCATATGAGCACTATTCCCAAGATGAGTAAATGAATGTAGAGATAGCGTGAAGATTGGCAAAAAGATTCGAAAATCTTAGAGAGAGGCTTAATTTCTCATTGCTTCAAGATGAACTCCTGCACAAATATCAAAGAGTACTACAAGTACTTGCAATTGAAAAGAACCAAGCTCTGATTACCACTATTATGAAAAACTTCTTCATAGAGTATAGCATCCATCAGAGAGTGAGCAAGTACGTATCCACCCATCCAACTCCACTCATATTTGTACCAAAGGTCCAAGGGGTGCATGTCTTAATATCCATCCATTTGTCCTTCCAAGTGTCCTTCATGTGGACACTTTCCAAAGAAAATCACATGGCTTCTATTTCAATTGAAGCCTTCCCTTCACGTGTGAGTCAAGATGTCACTTGGGAGAAGCTTCTTCCAAGACTAAGGTTCCTTTTACCTTAGAATAATTATTCATAAGGAAAAAACCCTTCAATTGAGACTTCAGTTGATATAAATCCTCAATGTTAAAACCAAGAAGTATAGGTTCCTACTTCAAGGGTCTGACCCATCAAATTAGACTAAGGGTTCCCCGAGATAAATACCAATATTTGAGGGTTTATCCCAAGGTTTATACAACAAGACGCGTCATTCTTTGTATCAAAAGGTAAAATCTCCAACTCTAAAGTTAAATTGTCTTCTAAGTCCACACACTCTTTGATACATTTGTTTCATGTATTAAGCCTTCAAATGTACACTAATTAGCATAATTTTTCATTAGTCAATCTCTATGGGAATAGAGAGACCAACTTCTTCTCTGGTGGACATTCTCCAAGTAAAGATTTTTCTACATATTGCTTAAAGCGCCTTGCTACTACTCGCATAGATTTGTGAGTGGCTTGCTTGAAGCTATTAAAGAGGTTAAATCATGCTTAACTCCTTATTTGGAAAATTATTCAATGAAATCTTTCACAAGAGCTTCCAAATTTTTGAACATACCTATTGTCAATGGTTGAAACTATGACAACATGGATCCAATTAGAGGTAATCTAAATGCATTGTATTGAATGAAAATGTTGGTGACTTGTTCGACTCTCAATATTTGCTTGAACTCAACTATATGATCATATGGATCAATAGACCCTTCATAATAATTCTTCATGCAGTTCACCACTTGAGATTGTCGAAGGAGGCATCCTATATATTTCATTCTAATAATAGGGTTTGGTACTCGAGGATTAACTTGCTTGTAAGTGAGTGATGTGTGATGATACTGCTCTTGTGGTACTCTCATTTTGAATGTATCCGGCGGTGCCTCTAGAAATCTAGAGGTGAGCTCCTCATCAATATGTTCTAATGAACATCAAAAGGGTCGTTACTTACTATAGGCTAGGGCCCTGTGGTCTACGTATTGGATCCTTCAAGTCCTAAGTTCTTGTTTGAAGGCTGAGGATTAGGTCTTGTGAAAGATTGTTAAGGTTCTATGACTTCTCGATATGAATTGGACACCTTATCTCTGATTTCAGGCAACAAAGTAGGAGCGTATTGATTAAGGTACACATAGTCTACCACTCACTCGGCATGTGGAGTGGTGGTGTTATTAGTCCAATATCTCATTTGAGGACTCCTTCCCATGTAGTTGGCCTTCCATGAAGTTTCGGTGTTTACAAAGTGGAGTATGTGCATGCCTGCTACAACCAATCCTTCCAGTGGTATGGGTGAAATTTTGGGTATGCCATCGTCACCTATGTCAACCAATATTAGTATCTCTCCTTTCTTGTTTGTATAATCCGGATTGGAAATGAGTATGTATATGGTCCCTTCCTAATCCTCATAGAGGTCGGTACAATAGATGTGGATCAATTGTTAAGTAGTTAGGGTTTTTAAGCCTTAATACTTGTCAATTGAGTACATCTAGGTTTCAACAACATTTATACTCACTGTTCCAATTTCAAAAAACAAACGTGATTCCACAAACTGACGTGTTTCTTATATTTTCTAACTTTTGATATTGAATCAAGTTTTTTGATCTTCTAAAAATCTATGCTTCTTACAAGCTTCAAAAACCAAGCTGAGTTGCATCAATTGGATATTCCTAGCTCAAGTAATGAGCAAAATATTAATCATGGGTATAGTGATACTATCACCTAAACTAGACGATAGATCACATTTTTGTTTGACTTCCGATATGAATTAAATTTTACAGTCTTGTGATGAGCTACACAATCCATGTTGAATCCCATCAATCTGATATTCTTAAATCAATTTATGAACAAAACACTCGATGGGGGTAGAAATCCAAGGTCTTGCTCCCAAGTGTGTCAAGCCGTTTGATACTTGAGGTAGAATGGCTCTTCCTTGAAAGGTGCTTGATGTGATAGCCGATGCATGCAAGCGATCCAATACTTCTCCAAAAAGTTGAAATCGAAATAGAGGAGCTACAATCACAAAGATCAAAACAAAAAACAGAAAACAACTACCTATGAACTCAAAAAAACCCACATACACAAACTAACCACAATCACTGAATCTCACCCTTAGTCCTTTTGCTCTTTAGAGTAGGCATGCATAAGACTATCCTTCATGGACATGCATAGGAACTTTTCTTTCTTCTTTGCCCATGCATTGCACTAGATAGTACACCCGTACTATCAATAAACAAAACCAAGAAATGTGACTTGCAATGTCTCTAAAATCTTGTTCTATAGGAACTCAACACACACACACACACACACACATGCTTCAATGCCCACACTTCCTCACACCCAACCACATGCAGATCGTCTATTAGGGATGATAGAATCTGGGAAGGGGAGTGTGGGGGATGGAGACTCATTCAAATAGTTCGTGAAAAAAAAGAGAAAATGGGAAGTTGTGAAGAAGTAAAGCAAGAAGCATGGTGGATGCACTCAAGCAACACAACGGGCAATGGGAGCTCTAAAAATTTCAAAATTATCCCTCAAACTAACCATTTTTATATAAAAATCCATCTTTACAAATTTAGCGAGAAGCTATTTATTGTAAATTACTCCACACTTGTGCAAGCCGAGGAGTCCTAGAGCTTGAGGAGTGATTCTCTAATGCTTTAGGAGTTTACAAGGTTTTTTCACTCTCCAATTCGGATGGAAACTAGAGTGTGAGAGTGTCACTTTTTTAAACTCACCTATAAAAATGAACTAACCCTCATCTATGAGCTTCTTCATGTTCTTATTCATTCTCTCTTTTAATCAAGTATGAGTTGCTTGGGAGCCCTTGTGTCTTCTCCATGAGTGAGGATTGCTTGCATGTGTGGGCGTGTATGCATGTGCATGTGTGTGAGAATCCTTGTGCATGTATGCATGAGTTGCTTGGGAGCCCTTGTGTCTTCTCCATGAGTGGGGATTGCTTGCATATGTGGGCATGTATGCATGTGCATGTGTGTGAGAATCCTTGTGTGTGTGTGTGTGTGTGATGAAGGTCTTCATATTGTCAATTGTCTCTTTTTGTGGGTGAGGGTCCATTGCTTGACCTTGGTTGGTATAGGTGTCATGCAAGTTGTTCTACATCAAATGAAGATCCTTTCCATTGTCAACACCAAACCTAGAGAAAAGAAGGTTAAGAAATGCACATGATACAGCTTTAGTTTTTTCAAAATATGTATCCTTTTCGAGAATCAATCCGTAATGGATGTTAAGTTCCTTTGGAAGTGGACCATTCCTATCGAATACCTCAACATGGGAGTAACACATTTGATTCTTCCCTTTGCAACATTCAAAACATCACTATAACTTAAGCACCCAACAATATAGAGCTCAAGAAGCTCGAGGAGGGTTCAAATAGCTTAGTATAAGTGTGTTCTAGTCCTACACATGAACAAATCGAGCCTGCATGCACAAACCCTAGTTTGTAATCTCTCTCTCTCTCTCTCAAACACCATGAATACTTTATATGATAGAGCTCATGGTTATTTAATCTTGTGGTCTAGTGCAATTAGCTTAGAGTCACATTTTCTCCCCTTATATGTTAATTAAGGTTTACGAAGATTTACTTAATACGGGTTGTCATCACGTGCAAAGCGGCTAGTGAATTGTTAGGCCTTGTTGAGTTTGTTTCTATTTTTTGATCAAACATGCATCTCTTTCAAAAGAAAACACTTTATTATTAATGAGATGCATAGTTTGTTTGTGGGGCAATAAAATTGCTTTAATGAAAATTCGAATATTTACTACTTGTTATTTCTCAAATTCGATCATCATTTGACAACAAACTTTTAGTATAAACTTGGCACATTAAACTGCGCACTAACAGTAACAGATATGTGCAGAGTGAATAGCATCCACTCTCGGAACTCATTGCTAAGCGAAGAGCAACGCTTAAAGCCTATGCAATCAATTAAGATTTAAGGTTCTACAGCATAAAGTAAGATGCAAGGCATACGGAACAGTGTCTGATCCGTGCTCAAACACCACTTGTCAAAATCAAAGAAGACGCTCTGGAGATAGAAATTGCAAGTACTTGTGTGATGATATAAGACTTCAAAGGAATTTCCAGAAGAGGATATGTTCTCTTTTTCTCGAATAATGTTTGCCTACTTTTACCTGAACAGCTGCTAAAACAAAGAATGTACTCCCTTTTTTTTGCCTGTAACAAACTCCTATACCTGTTCATTCTGGAAGTTGGATTTCTAGTAAGCATTTAGAGCTTTTCAATAAATGAGTTTTCTCTCATGTGCAGATTGTAGTCTATTCAAGACCAAATCCAGTATCCAATCGACAATTCAAAAGAGTTGCTTGACTATACCGTTTGGATAGCTGCCTGAAAAATTGTGGACTTCGATACTGCAGCTCAACTTGAAACCGAATCTCACAATTTAGAAACCATCAGTTTTGGAACTCTCCATGGACATGAAGGTGGCCAGGCTATGTGGAAATTCTTACGTAGGCATAATCATGGCAACAGAGATAGACATTGTCAAACTTTTGCATCCGCCTTTGCCTCTGCGCTTGCCCATACTGAACTGGGCACATGCACATGTATTCTTGGGCAAAAGCTCATTCAAGATCTTTGTGATCGAGGGCACCTAGAGAAAGCCATTGATGTCGTTTCACAAGCAGAATTCCCCCTCACAGACAAAGTGTACTTCTCTCTTCTTAGAGCATGTAACAAATCAAAATCTTCTTTTCATGCCAGGTTTGTGTATTTTCATCTTTTATTACACGTGACGAGGCCCTGTTTACTGCTCCAAGATTATCTAGTGATGTCACTTGCAAAATGTGGTGCTGTAGATGATGCATGTCAGGTGTTCAGCAATTTGGATAGACGAACAGTTTATTCATGGACAGCTTTGATTTCTGCTTTCGTTGACTGTGATCGGGTGAGTGAAGCTTTTCAAACCTACTGTAATATGCAAGAAGATGGTATAGATCCTGATAACTATACCTACGTGGTCCTCCTCAGAGCTTGTGGCTGTATAGCACATTTAGAGGAAGGCAAACGGTTGCATGCTGAGTCCCGCAGGAGAGGCTTTGGGTCAGATCCCTTCATCTGTAACACTCTAGTGAGTATGTATGGCAGGTGTGGTGTCCTTGATGAAGCTGAGATTGTTTTTTATGGAATGTCAAAACCTGACATTGTGTCATGGTGCTCTCTGTTATGTGCATATGTTGATAATTGCAAAGTAGAAAAAGCCCTAAATTTGTACAGACATGCGCAGATGGAAGGCGTCTATCCTGACTCTCGCATGTACGTGTTTACATTACAGGCTTGTAATCTTCTTGCAGACAAGGAAGAAGCTGTTGTTTCTGAGGGACAACTTCTCAAGTCCATGTCTTTAGAAGTTGGAAGGTCCTTACATTCAGATATCCGCCACAATGGCTTCATGTCTGATATGTTTGTTTGCACTGCACTTGTAGGCATGTATGGAAAGTGTCATGCCATTGCAGAAGCAGAGAATGTGTTTTCATCTATGTCTGAGCATCGTCTTGTTTCATGGAATGCAATGCTTACTGCATATGTTGAACTTGGCCAAGGAAATAAAGCTCTACAGCTGTATAGGCAAGTGCTTCGAGGAGTTGAAACGTTGGATGATGTTACATTGCTCTGCATCCTGCAAGCTGCTAGTGAAACTGGCTTTGTTGAGATCTGCAAACATCTTCATTTTGAAGTTGTGTCTGCAGGGCTTGATCACATTCGCTCAGTAGCAGCAACATTGATCCATGCATATGGGTGTAGTGCAAGCATTGCAAATGGGCAGGTGGTTTTCAATGAACTTGAAGAGCCACACATTGCAGCATGGAATGCAAGCATTGCGGGTCATGCTGGGCAAGGCAATCCTTGGGAAAGCTTTCAACTCTTTGAAACCATGAAATCGACAGCAACAGTAGAACCAGATGAAGTAACCTTTCTGTTAATTCTTTCAGCTTGCAGTCATAATGGTCTTGTTTTGCAAGCTCTGCAGTATTTCAGTTCCATGGTTGGCAATTATAGTTTGACTCCTGATCTGAGGCATTATGGGATTATGGCTAATCTTCTTGGAAGGGCAGGGAATTTCAGGCTTATAGGTGGCATGTTGGATATGATGCCGATGCCAGCCAACTTGACGATCTGGTTGTGTCTCCTAGGTGCATGCCGTTTGCATGGCAATCTAGCAATTGCAGTGCAAGCATTTAGGCATGCTGTGCAGCTTCAACCTACGCATGCCACTGCATATATTTTGATGTCTAATATCTATGGTGATGCTGGGCTGCATAAATTTGCAGATGATGTGGAACAATTACGGAGGGAAAGGTGTGGGGGAGAAGCTTACCTTGATGAAGATGGACAGGATGTGGAATTCTCTGTGTAAATTGCCAAAGAATTCTATGATTC